>JAYMFT010414344.1:0-18033 GCA_038088735.1 Panulirus argus | reverse complement strand
TATATATATATATATATTGTAGTGTAGATCTCATTTTCTAGGTTCGGGTTCTCAAGGGTTTTATGGATACTGTTGATGCTTTATAAGTGTTTAACCATCTTTTACATTAATCTCACAGTTTCCCAGATATTCAAAACCCTTGCCAGTGTCATTGCATTTGCTGGTTTTTATCTGGCATAAACTTCTTAAATCTCCTAAATAATCATTGCTGAGGCAAACTGCATTTCTTATGGTGTGACTTTCCAGGTATTTTAAAACCACTCAGATGATTATCAGAGATGACTTAAATGATTTGCTGTTTAGATTATATAATAATAAAGGAAAATCTGTTACAGATTTCACAAAAACAGCAGGCAGACTCGGAGGGCTTTACAAGGAATTATCCCAATATTTTGGTAATAGAGGGAAACCTTTGTCATACAAGATAGCATTATCCATCAAGTAAGTGTATGTAGCTTTTCATGTGTAATTTATTTATTCAGCAACATTATGTTTGTATGTTTAGAATTTTAAAGATTTTCATTTTCATGGCATCATTTGCCAGTATTTGGTTGTAAAGGAACAGTGAACGAGAAATAGATTTTTTGGGGGGTTAATGTAATCTTTTTTGTTTATTTTACTATTTGTAAAATATGAATTTTGGGTTTTTACTTGATGTTAGGTTTGATAGAAACTAGAGTATTTCAAGAGGGCTGTAAGATATGTGGGAGAGGAAGCTCCAGCTGTGGATTATAAACAATTTCTGTATTGTATTAGTTTAATGTTACTATTCTTGTTATCTTTAGAATATGGATGATGTTCTCTTGAAGTGCTAGTGTAGTGATAAGAGTAATGAATGTTAGAGAAATGGGGTAATAATATGGCATTAGGTGAAATTGTAGAAAGCAACAGAACCCTATGAAAGCTTTACCTGACTTCAAGAAGCCAGTAAATATACTTTACATTATGATATCAGTGTTATCAACAACTTTTTCAGCTGCAGTTGTACTACATGGTCCAGAATGTTTGTTTCATGTTTTTTAAGTGATTGCTTGCTGTTTGGGGCATTTTCTGCTCATTAAAGCACATAAAGGCTAAGAGGCATTGTAAAAACCCACAGTATTAGATATTTTTACAAATAGCTTTGAAGATAAGGTAAATTTTGACTGCTTGGGAAGGTTAAGCAAGGCTTTCATAGGTTCTGGAAATTTCTATAATTATTTTACTTCTGTTTTTGTTGATTAACCCCACATTTTCTCAGATCTTCATGATCCATACCACTGTTGGCTCATCAGAGGTTAAAGAAAAATTATCCCAGTCATGCAGAGTCACTCCAGTTTTCAATGCAAGCACCAAACTATATTCACAAAATAGTATCTCACATTGCAAATGTACTAGATTGGAACCCATAAACTGGACTTAACTTGAATTTCTGAGCAGTGAGATGGTACAATGGTTTACCTGGTCCAGCCTCATAACCCACATTTACTGTATGACATATTTACATATTTTACACTACATTTTTACTCATGTACTTATTTATATGAAGCATTCAGAGGAAATCTTGGAAAGGTCTGTGGGGCTTGATTGTGGATAGGGGGGGGTCTGTTTTTGATATATTATACCTGGCAGCTAGAGAGTTGATATGAGTAAATGAAGCCATTTCGTTCTCTGTTCCTGGTCCTACCTTGCTGATGTGGGAAGTGATGAACATATACTGAAATTTTTTTTTCTGATTTTTTTTCATGCTTGTTCACCATTTCCTGCATTAGTTAGTTAACACCTGGAACATACAAAGAAGAGACCTCATTCACTCACATTGTTTCTCTACCTGCAGCTGTCCATTCATAACCAGGCCCCACAGACCTTTCTTTAGTTTACCGTGACTGCTTCATATACCTTGGTAAAGTCCACTGACAGTATATATTTGCATCTCAGAGTTACATAGTATGTTGAAATCTTTGTAATAAGCACATGTAGTTATCAGGAGACACTTAGCAGCCATACAGATTCAAAATATTGGTAAGTTGTTCAAAATTTGCTAACAAGAACCTAGCATTCATTTGATATTTCTTGATGTGTGCCACATAAGTCATCATATGATGACTGTTGGTGCTTGCTGCACAAAAATAATATGCTGATAATAATATGACTCCCAGTGTTCAAGGGTTCAGCCAGTATTCCCTCCCAGGTTCATACCCATTTATGAAAAAAATTATGAATAATACAACTGCATGCAAAACTAACAGAAAATATGGTTATATTATTACAATTGTTTTGGCCAGGCCCAGTTCTGTCCATGAAAAACTAACAGAAAAGACGGTTATATTATTACATATGTGTTGGCCAGGCCCAGTTCTGCCCTTATCCTTGCTTATCTCTTCATAATTTTTATGTCTTCATAACTTACTTCTGATATAACCTCCACAGAAAATACATCATATTCAGAGTTTCTGTTATTAATGGTGCCTATCGCATTTTCTTGGGTTACTGTTTTCTTCTCTTTTTGCTCATTATGAGCAAACTAAAAAGAAGAACATGAAATTAAAGGGAAGAAAGCTGATATGACTATAAAGTTTAAAGGGTTGCATCACTAAGAATAAGTCTTTTGTGTGCTATTTCATGTTTCCAAAACAGGAAAGCTTATTTACAATCTTGTACAGTCATTTGGTTGCTATCTTTGTATCAGGCTTTTCAGTACAGAGTCTTCTGTACTTTTTTCCAGATTCTTACGAAGATGCCTGTCCGGGGAAATACATTCAAGATATTTGTTGGAAACTTAAGTGACCGTGCTACAGGTTCAGACATTAGAGAACTCTTTGAAAATCATGGAACAGTGGTTGAGGCAGATGTCGTGAAAAATTATGGTTTTGTACATATGGAAAAAGAACAGGAGGGTCAGGCAGCCATTGAAGCACTCAATGGTCATGCTCTTCATGGAAAGGTAAGATGCTTATCCCTTATGTACATGTATATACCACTTTGGTTATTGTGTTACTTGTGTAGCATGGCATATACATTAGGATTGCTGTGTCCTTTGTTGTTAGATAGTGCTACTTTAACTCTCAGTACTGTATAACCTTGGTTCCAACTGGTAAACAATTTATCAGATACTCATAAAACTTTGTAAATTTGTTGCCCAGCATGTAAAGAAAATGGCATAAGACCCATGACTTTTGTTTGGATGTTGTCAGTCATACCATATATAAAAAGGTTAAACTGTAAATTGACCACCCTCATAACTTTAAGAAAATTCAGACTTTGGGCACAAAACTTTATGAGATGTTTCCTAACTCATAAATAACTGTATGACATAAGTCTTATACGTTTAGTTTAGATTTTGTCAGAGTTATGCCACTAATGAAATATTTAATCTGTAATTGATGTATCTTATAACTTGAATATTCAATCTTTGGCTCAGAAACTTTATACAGTTGTTTCCCAGTATCTTAAGAACTGAATAGGTTGAATTTTATGCCACTTCTGAAAAGGTTTATCCAGGAAGTTAACTTGGTTTATGGCTCGCAGAAAATATCACCATACATATGTTTCTGAAATTTCCCAGATAGTGTTTCCTTTCATTTGTATTTCACTCCCAATTACTATGCTGTATTGCGGCTATTACCTACCATGTATGTTGACTACAGCAGTAAATATTTATAGCTGCTGGCACCAAACTCACTTTGTAAAGATGATGTTGGTATAAGACCAAGTATTTAGTTTGTATAATATTTTAGTGTATGCGATAGTACAGAGGAGTCATTTATGGACAAATGCTTGTAAAAAACAGTGTGCAACCGAAAAACAATGTCACAGATTTTTGCTCATCATAAAGATGTACATTATGTATGACTGACTGCTATTTGTATATGTATTGGTAATTTAGAATATATCTTTTATTCAAATTATTCTCCCACCATTTTGAGTGAACGCTTATACTTACATTATGCACCAACAAATACATGTTAAGTGTATAAGGTCATGAAATGTGTGTGTGTTTGGGGGGAGCTGAACTTGAGATCTGTAAAGATGTGCAGAGTTCCATAACATGTACCTATAGACCCAAAAGTAGACCTTGATACAGACCTGATGTATATGCCTATAGACCTAAAAATGTTTTTAGGGAGTGAAAGTTTTGGGACACATATTGCATATAGTGTATGCCAGCTTAAGTATTGTCAGTGATGCAAATGGAAACATTTGTGTGCATGTGTTGAAAATTGCAGACAAGTAAAACTTTGTGTACTGGTCACTATGTTTTTCTTACAGTATTAAGGGTGACGTGAATGTGGTAGGGTCACAGCAATCGGCTCTATTGGTTGGGGTGAGCACCACCGTCATAGCGAATCCTTAGAAAAGGCACATAACTTCCAGCTGTGGTCACTAGTGGGTTACAGAACTCCAACCAGCTCTTTTAACTCATCCTTTTCTTAGGTTCCTTTTTATGGTTGACCATCAGAGCCTATAATGCACATATAATTCAACTTTGGGTGGGAAATTACGTGTTTAGCATGATGTTCATGGCATCCTGTTACATAAGAATGTACTGATATCTAGAGCATGGAAAGGGTTAATTGGCATTAACATACAGCAATTTATGGAATTATTCAAGGATAGATAATGATGGAGCAGAAGGGATGGACCAGAGATAGCTTTCTGATGATATGTCTTTGACCAAGAGTTTTAGGATGTTATATTTAGAGATGAATAACATGTATTTGGTTTCAGCCAATGGTTGTTGAGGCCTCCACTGGTGCAAGAAAGGGTGGTAACCAAAGGACAAAAATCTTCATCGGAAATGTACACAAGGATTCCAAAATTGAAGAGCTCAAAAGTCTTTTTGAAGTGTATGGTAGTGTGGTAGAGGCTGACATTCTTACAAACTATGCCTTTGTTGTAAGTACTGTATTTTATAGTAATCCTGATTTGTTGCACCTTATGTTATAATTTATGCTGTTGTGTTTTTGAAGAGCTTGCATAAAATATGGTATAATCATTGTCATTAAATGCAATGTACAACATATTCAAATATCCTTAAACTTTACAGTGGAGTTCCCCAAGAAGCAGTTCTTTGTCTAACCCTCTTCAATCTCTTCCTTCATGACCTTCCAGCACCCTCTGCAGACTAGTGTGAAGTCCTCTTGTGTTCAGATGACCTCACAGTTGCATCACAGGAACCTGACTTTATGCAAACAATAACAAACATGCAGCGCTACACCACACTTTTAGAACACTGCATCCCCAAAAGTAGAATGTCTGCATCACCACAGAAGTCTTCCATACCCTTTCACTCCTGACAGACATGAATTCAATCTATACCCTCCCACCACCCTGAATGGTCAGCCACTCGAAGTCAACAAAACTGGAACCACACTGGACATCACAGATAATACATGTGATACTTGCTCGCCACAGGATAAACATGAGGACAAATGCCAGAAACAAACTAAATGCCTTTAGAACACGTATTACTGATATCATATTTGGATAAGAAAAAGAGTCCTTAAACTCCTCCACAAACAGTTTATCTGATTTACCCAAAACTATCACTCATGTGATTGGTCAACCACCTTGTCTGTCAAATGAAAACAGAGCTGTAAACCATATTAAACTGAACACTAGTCAGTCATTGACTGCCAAGCAACCACAGGTATTCAGCTCCTCCACAGTGAAATGAAGATTCTCCTGATACAGTTCTACAGTTTGTTTGCAATATCTTTACCATTTTTTTTTCAGCAACTCCATTTTTTTTCAGCAACTCCATACCCTTCTTATCTAATCAGCCAACAGCTTCCAGGCAGTAAAAGATAATGTACTCTTTCCTTACTGTTGAGAAACCTCAACAATAACTTAAAGGTCCTCTCTTTCCTAGCAAACATATACAGTATACACACTGAAATGACTTAACAGTCACTGAAACTGCCCTCCCAATATACTCCTTAGACACATACACGTTAGTGGTTACAGTCTGCATTTGAGACACCACATTTGCTCACACACATACCACAAAGACTTTTAACATATCACAGGAACCTATGTGCCCATAATGTAACCATCTTGGTGAAAATACGGGGCACTTACTGCTCAGTGCCCTCACTATCCCACATAGACATGCAGTCAACATCACACTTTATGATGTGTTCCCATCCAACAGAAGTGGCTGGCATCCTGAGGGTTATAGGAAGAGTGAAGAGTTGTTGAAGATGATGAAAAAATATATGAGGAACTGAGGACTGTAAGAAAAGTGAAGTGTTGTTGAAGAAAATGAGAAAATGTGAGGAACTAAATATGTTTCAAGTCTATTCACAGTAAAGGATACTGTATCCCTAACATTAATGAAATGTGAAGATGGAACTTGGAAAGCATTAAAAATGTAAGAAAAGATTTGAGTAGGCCACTGAAGGATTTTGGTCCATATAAGTATGTGGGCCTGAAAAAGTTTTTCCATGTGCACCTGAGATTTATGTAGGAACGTGTAACGAGCATGGAATGTTTTTAGAGAAACTGTTTGAAGGAAGGGATTTTTGTTTCAGGAGAGTGAAAGAGAGTAGACGTCTTCCCTGTCTTTAAGAAGGAAATCTGCAAATTTTACTGCATTACAAATGTATAATTCTGACATACGGTGTGTAAATTTCTGGAAAAGGTTATTAACATTCCAATGGATGATTATAAAGGGGAAATTACATGACAGGCAATATTGGTTCACATATTTCATACTTTCACTATTTTGATCTCTGTTTTAGATATAAGAGTTAGATGGATGGATTGTGTGCTCTCTGACTGCCATAAAGCTTTAAGGAGAAGATTTGTTTGGTGCATTAAAAATATCTTGAAGGGAAAAGAGGACACTTTTGAGAGGAGACTTCTTTAGATGGATGTAGAATCAAGAAAGAAATAAGAATATTAAGAGAAATTTTAGATTTTTTTTTTCATACATATTCGCCTTTTCCCATGTTAGCGAGGTAGCGTTATGAACAGAGGACTGAGCCTTTGAGGGAAAATCCTCACTTGACCCCTTCTCTGTTCCTTTTTTGGAAAAGCAGAAAGTGGAGGGGAGGATTTCCAGCCCCCAGCTCCCAAGAAATTTTAGATATACATTAATATATACAGTTTGATGAACTTTTAAAGGAAAGTCATATATTTGATTTAGTAAAAAGTTTCAAGTTTTTAATAGTTATCTTTTTCATGCTGAAATGCACTGAATAATCATTAGATTCTGGTGCTTTAGAAGTTCCACATAATCAATCAGTCTGGATGGGTTGGAGTTAGCAGTGGTATGCCACAGGGCACACTCATAGTCTGTGGTTATTCTACAGTGTTCTTAATGACAACAGAAAGACTGGACTCTTACTTTGATATATCATGAGAGAATTGAGGAATGGCCATGACTGCATTAACATGCAAAGGAACTTGATCAAGCTCCTGACTTAAGTCAGGTTCATGGTTAATGAAGTCCAGTCCAAGTTCATGGTTAATGAAGTCCAATCCAAGTAGATGCAAGGTAATCAAAATAGAACATTTTGAATTGAAATCCTAAATTTGACTATATCGTGGCAGAAAACAAGCTACATAATTGTGAGAGAACCATGTGTTCAGCCAGGTACTTGAACATGACATTGGGTAGATTTGTTAGAGAGGCAAATTCTCTGCAGGCTAATATTAGAATTGCTTTCAAGTACATGAATAAAAGAATGTATAGTAACTTTTTACAACTTTTGTTAGACTGAAACAAGGAAATGTATATGAAGTTGAGTTACCATACGTAAAGGAATATTAAGATGTAATAATGAAGGACTTGAGGAGAGCAACAAAGATAATACATGGAAAAAGATAGCTGAGGTGATGAGGTTAAGCTAAGGGGATGAGGTTAGAGGACATAATTTGGTCCTCCATTGAAGAGAATAAGGGTAGATTTAGCTACAGCCTCCAAAATTCTAGATAAAATTAACATTGCTGATTGTGAGCAATTCACTTAAAGATATGAAGAGAGAGCAACAAGAGAAGTACAATAAAAGTACATTTGTAGAGTTTTCGATGAATGGAATATGCTGGATGATGAAACTTGACTCTGTACAGAAGCTAAAAGTTAAAAAGGTGCCTTTCAAATTGAAGATATCAAGTAGGGCTTCAGAAGTTTAGAAATTCTTCCCTGTGCTTTACAAGAAGATAAAATACACCCACACTTGTACAGATACAAAGTAATATACAAATAAGTAACTAAACATATACACACATATATACTCAGTGTGTGAGAGGGGCTAATCCCTGATAGAATTATTGTCCTCAGATTGGTGCCTTGTTGTACAAAAGAAGGGCATTATATAAGTTGCTTTTTCTACCAATTTTAAGGTCTTTCTGTCAATCTATATCTCTGATGCCTGTTCCAATTGAAACTCCCTCAAAGGGGTGGCCTCAGCAACAGAGTCTGCACAACTGAAGAACTCCAGTGCTGTTTCTTAGCTTTTTTTGCCTCACTCTTAATAGGCCACTGGCAGAGGGCAAGTCTAGCGAAGTGTTTGCAGAGGCTTCTACCTAATGTTCCTAATGACTGCTTCTATTTAATGCTCCTACCTAATATAACCTAATGTTTCTACCTATTGCTTCTGCCTAAATGTTCCTACCTACTACTTCTGTCTACTGCTCCTACCATTTTGCCAAAAGGCAGGGCTAGCACATAGTGCTCACCTCAGGAAAATCTAGAGTTATGAAGAATGAGCTGCATGAGTCAAGTTTTGTCAAGTGTTACATATTGTATGTTGTGGACAGAATGCCATTAGTCCACATATTAGTGAGGCAGAAATTAAAAACAGCTACCTGGGTCAAAGGAGTGCAACTTGACAACCTCTAAAGTGCTGGCTTACTAAGCAGATGTCACTAACCCTCCTCATACCCAGATGGGTAGAACTGGTAATATACCTCCCTGGTCGTTGGCTGCCTACCACATATTTTGAGGTATTTGATAGTAGTGTGTCTGTCATACCATAAACAAAATTTAATCCTTTTATTTAGGCTCATGATTTATTGTAATTTTTTGTGATAAAGTGATAGGGAGTAATTAGTTTTTGTTTTTCAAAATCTTGCTTTAAAACTACCTTTCCTTTTCTCTGTTTTAAAGCATATGGATGATGAGGCTCAGGCTCAGCGTGCAATTCGAGAGCTGGATGGTTATGAATTCCATGGTTTACGATTGAGGGTCCAAGAATCAACATCCCGTGTTAGACAACGAGCAGGAATGGGAAATCCAGATATGTGCTTCCGCTGTGGATCTGTTGGGCACTGGTCTAAAGTGTGTCCTCGAGATGGACGTTTTGGAGGTCCTCGTTTCATGGATCGTGAGCGAGGCCGAGGCTTTGGAAGTCGATTTGACCCATATCCACCGCCACCACCTGGCTATGCCAGAGAACGTATGATGCGCTTGCGGGTTAGTTGCACATATTTATGTATTGTCTGTAGTTAATGTTAAAGAAAACAGGTGTCCTAGGGTGTGGTCCTCCATGAAAATTACAGTTGGTTGTATTTTATTCATACACCAGAATGTTTTTCTTAAGGCTTAACTGAAAAGTTTACATTCTTGTATTTGGATCGATGTTTTGCTAAATTCCAGGCATTCATGATTTGACCTGAACTTGGACACTTATGATTACCCATATGACCATTCAAGATGTCAGTGTTTGCTTCATCCTCAGTGCAGTTAGAAACATATTTGCACTCACCCGTAAGACTGATGGTGCCTTCTCTGTATATATTATAATGTATAAATGTGTCAAAATGACCTCCATCATTGTAAAAGGCTGCAGGAAATGAAAGGAAGAAAATCCTCACTGAACACTTTCTCTTTGCAAAATCTATTTTCCTTTCTGCTTCTGTGAAATCTAAATAAGGGCTTGTTATTATTAATGTACTAAAAAGTGATGGCAGAAGTTTTAATCATGAAGATGTTTTAATGATCAGGGAAAGAGCAGTGGATTGATATAATGTGCATTGAATCAGACACTAAACAGTATTTAATTAAACGTAATGTGTGATACCCTAAAGGAATATTGTTGTATACACTCTGGATTTTCATTTGACTAGGGTTTTCCCTTTCAGTGGGGGGGAAAAAAAAAAAAAAAAAAAAAAAAGCTGCTTGAAGGTTCTCTCCATTAATGTAGATGTCCATAATAGATGACCCTTAAGTTACAGAAGAGAATATGTTGTTTATAGTATTGATATCGAAAAGTATGTTTCGTTAAACTTACAAGAAAATTTATATATCTACCTATATTTCTAACGCCCATTCCCTCCTGAAAGATACTGGTGCTAAATATACAAGAATGTAATGGTGACTTTCTGGCTGGCAAGTAGAGAGTAGTATCTTATCTTGTTATGAGAAGATAGTTGTGTTGGTAGGTACATATTAATTACGGTTCTCTTTACACTACCATTTGCTGTTTAATATTTGGTAATAATTGCATTTAAGAAATTTTCAGATAAATTTACTAAGTTTTAAGGTATGTAAAACACAGTTGAATTTTTATGCTGCAGTAATCCTCAGCACTGTTAAATGAACAAATCACATTATAATGTTATTATACTAGATCGCTGTTTTCCGCGTCAGCGAGGTAGCACCAGGAAACAAAGAAAGACTCATCCATTCATATACATACACGCACCTATATGCACAATGCATGCATATACATACCAACATATACATATATACATACATATATACTTACACATGCATATACACATGTACATATTCACACTTGCTGGTCTCCATCCATTCCTGGTGCCACCCTGCCCCACAGGAAACAGCATTGCCACCGTTTTGTCAGCGAGGTAGTGCAAGGAAACAGACGAAAGAAGGCCACATTCGCTCTCACTCAGTCTCTAACTGTAATATGTAATACACCAAAACCACAGCTCCCTGTCCACATCCAGGTCCCACAGACCTTTCCGTGGTTTACCCCAGACGTTTCATGTACCCTGGTTCAGTCCATTGACAGCACGTCGACCTCAGTATACCATATCATTCCATTTCACTCTATTCTGTGCACGCATTTCACCCTCTTGCATGTTCAAGCTCCAATCGCACAAAATCCTTTTCTCTCCATCTTTCCACCTCTAATTTAGTCTCCTGCTTCTCCTTGCACCCTTCACCTCTGACTCATATATCCTCTTTGTCAGCCTTTCCTCACTCATTCATTCCATATGTCCAATCCATTTCAACACACTCTCTTCTGCTCTCTCAACCACTCTTTTTATTACCACACTTCTCTCTTACCCTTACATCACTTACTCTATAAGATATGATATCGTATATCATATATATATATATCATATTGTATTACCATACATGAAGTTGTTAGGGGAAGCCATGAAAAGTTCTGTGGGGCCTGATTGTGGATAGAGGGCTGTGGTTTTGGTGCATTAACCATGATACTAAGAGGATGGATGTGAGAGAATTGAGGGCATTTCTTCATCATTCCTGGCTTTACCTTGCTGACATGGGAAACTGCGAACATATATGAAAGAAAATAAAGATTTACTGTGAAGAGAATACACTGAGTTCATGAAATATAGATGGATCAGTCTTACCTTCATGGATGCCTGCCTTTTTCTTAGCTTGAGAAAAAGTATTGGCTAGCTGTATAGATATTTTGCCAACATCTGAGAAATTTTGATGGAAAATATAGGACTTTACTGGCAAGATCACACATTGATTATGCTAAGATCACGTGAAGATAAAACACCTTTCTCATGCTGTGAAGAGCGGATGCATTTCAGGAAAATGTCTGTCTTTAAGTAGAGCAGATCTGTGTATAGTGAACTAAATAGTTCATGAGGAAAGTAAAAGGGTGTTCCCAACCCCTCCCAAGATTCCCCTTTTTTCACTCCTTCCACAGAAAGCACTGTACTCATTCACTTTATTTTGACAGATTATGCCAGTCAGTTAGGACTTTATCTAGTAATGCTCACTTACCATCTGCCATTAACCTCATTTGCCCATCCATACTTACTTAAATCCTTTTTTAAACCAGGTATTCCTAATCACCAATTTTTTTCAGTGCTCAGCTCTATGAACAATTTGCCTTATTAATTCATGGTTGGTATTACATGCCCCATTATTATACCCTCAACTGCCATAAAATCACCCATTACTTGTACTTTATCCACATCAAAGTTGCTAATGTCCTGACTCAGTTCCTCCCAGAACACACACCCCTTTTCCTCAAGTCTTTCTACAAGGCACATAAGCACTAACAGTCACCCACCTATTAATCCACCGTAATTTTCATCCACATCAGTCTTGGGCTCACTTCCTTGTATGTTATAATGATAATACTTAATTGTTCACCGTTTCCTCTGTTAGTAAGGTAGCGCCAGGAACTGATGTAGAAATTGCTTTATTTGCTTACACCTATTCTCTGGCTGTTATGTGTACTGCACTAAAACTACAGTTCCCCTATCCACAACCAGTTGCCACAGACTTTTCATGGTTTCCCCCAGCCACTTTAAATGCTCTGTTTGTCTGTTACAGTTCACTGTAACATGCACACCTCACATTTTGCTGCATGTTCAGATCCTGAGCACTCTCCATATTTCGATCTTCAAATTGTTCTCTTCTTCTCTTTGTCTTTCCACTTATGACACATTTATCCTCTTTGTCAACTTCTTACACATTCTCTCTTTATGTCCATACCATTCCAGAATGCCCTCCTCAGCTCTCTTAACCATACTCTTCTTATTGCTACACACCCCTCATACCCTATCATTTCTTACTCGATCATCCCTCCTCATGCTACCATTGTCCTCAAACATTTCATTTCCAATTGAATTATTGAATTAAATGCAACTAATGGCAAAAGATATACATTTCCAATTGAATTATTGAATTAAATGCAACTAATGGCAAAAGATATACAAAATATACAATGGCAAGTTGAGAACAACAAAGAAATGGCTGTAAAAGGGAAAGGCTTTAGTTAAATATAGAGATGGAAATTGCAATGATTATTTTATAGTGACTGACTTAACATTGGCATAACATACCCCATTTAGAAGCAGTCACTGGTGAAAGAAATAGAGACAAGAAGAAGGTAGACTTTAATCAGGGCTTAACGGATATTTGTTGTAAACATGTTCCTAAAGATAGAAATGTTATAGGAGGATTGAAAGATGAAAGGAGGAAGATAATTCCACAGCTTAGCTGTTCAAAGGAGGAAGGTTTTATTGTAACAGTCAATCCCCATATGGCCAGTTTCCACACAGAAAATGTCTGCATAGTGTTAATGCTGACTGTGAATTGGTTGGGTTATTCTTATAGCAGGCTGTGTGAGCTTTTATGAGTTTGATGTTGTTGTGGGTAGGGACAAGTGATCTCAGGATGTAAATTGTGCAGTAGCTTCATCATGTTATAGGGACTGAAGATTATTTTGCATGCCCTTGTCTGCACCTTTTTTATTGTTCCTTTTAAGTAGTGGATAAGGAGGAAGAATGGGTAGGGAGGCAAAGTTGATGGAAAGAATATAATTTTAATGTGCTTTTGAGTTCAGATGGAGAGAGTCATACTATGTTGAGTTATTGAAGACTTTAGAATCTGGAATGTGTATGCATGCATGTGTTCTTTCACACTACACGTAATAGTATTATCATTGTTTCTTTGTCTTATAATTTTTATTTGATAAATTTTTAAGAAGAATAGAAATAGTGGTGCAGATAAGTTGAAATGCAGTGTTGCATTACTTATATCTATGTTTTTAGAACATCAGTGTGTGCAGTCGCTCATTTTGATGTAGATGTCCGTAGTTTTAAATTATAAATATATATGTAATTGAATATTATTTTTTGTAGGATGAATTTGATCGCTTTGGTCGTTACGATCGCTTTTATGATGAGGTATTATATGAACGTCGCTATGGTGATCACCCTCCACCACCACCTATGCTAGATGATTTGTATGAGCGACGCCTTCCACCATTGCCACCACCTCCGCCTCTCCCAAGTTACATGCGGTACAGTCGACGCTCATCACCACCCCGGTTAGTATTGTTGGTTATTTTTGTAATTGGTGGTCTTGAATTTTCATACTCGCAGACACAATATCTGGTGATTGATCCGTGGACAACATTGTTATTGCATGCTTTATTTGCACATATTTGCATTACCATTCAGCATGCATAATTAGAACTAAACATTGTGTAGTTTATAATTTGACTTAACCTTTTGGAGTGTCATATTTGCAATGCATTTGTTTAACTTAGAAATTCTGTACAACAGTGACATTATACAAGATAGATGCATTTTTCCTTATTTGTCACATGAGTGACTTGCAACACTATTTGCCCTCACATTAGAATTGTTAATGAAAAATCTAGAAATGTTTTGTACATTTATTATCTCTACCTATTTTTACATAATACACTGTATGCTATCACCCACTGTCACTTAACTTACTTCCAGAGAATTCCCTCCATGCATGTCTCTTTTTGCTGTTCTATACATTTTTGTGTATTGATTCCCCACTTAACCAAATTCTCATTGAATTTATCCTTCTGCATTATGTATAGTCTTCTCCTTCCCTTCACTTTACTCATGATGTTGTCATCCTTTAGCACCCATCCTTTCCTTATACCTATCCCATTGTTATATTCCATTCTTGTCTCAGCTTTAAAGCTTTCACTTGTTTATCACCGAGAAGTAATTTTCATATCTTTTTTTTATTATTATTATTATTATTATTATTATTATTATTATACTTGATCGCTGTTTCCCGCATTTGCGAGGTAGTGCCAGGAAACAGATGAAGAGAGATCCATCCAATTACATATACACATATATACTTACTTGCACATATATGCACAATACATACATAAACATACAAACATATACATATATACATAACTACATATACATACACATGCATATACACATGTACATATTCATACTCATTTGCCTCCATACATTCCTGACTCCATCCGCCCTACAGGAAATACCCTCACCACCCCCTGTGTCAGCGAGGTAGCGCCAGGAAACAGACGAAAAAGGCCCCATTCGCTCACACTCAGTCTCTAGCTGTCATGTGTAATGCACCGAAACCACAGCTCCCCGTCCACATCCAGGCCCCACAGACTCTTTTCTTTTTGTGCTGTAATTACTTTTTGTTTTGGTATTTTGAATAATTTAGAACACTATATTTGAAATCATTAAACTCATATGAAACCTTTTTTCTGTAAAATGAAAACGTAATTTGCACTAGAGTGTTAAACATATGAAAGAAGTATTTTTACATAGGAGAATTTAAGGAGAAGCACATTCGTAACTAAAACCTGGGCTATGGCATATACAGCCTGGTATGCTAAGATTTTTTTGCCTGTTAATAAACATGGACAAAAGTAGAGACCTTCTGTTTTTGACATTACCTTTTTGTTTTTTAAGCACTAGAATTTTATATGATGGATATTATGGAAATTTTTTGTTGTTGCATATTGCAGTGTTTTGGATATTAAATTCACTCTTCCTTTGTTGCAGCTATCCGCCTCCGCCTCCACCAATGCGTGGGTGAGTATAATATAGATAGTGTTTTGTTTGATTATTATCCTCTTTAAGCAGCCTTACATAGTATTAGTAAAGTCTAACCTTCATTTGACAATATGAGGAGCATGGCATTTCATTGTAGTTTTTAAGGTTGATTATTTTCATGATGATTTGATATAAGGAGGGCACAAGTCAGATCAGAACTAACTCCCTCCCCTTCCTTATTGCCGCAGTTTTGGTCCACCAGACCGTCGGCCTTACTAAACGCGCGAAGTATGCCGGGAGCACCACGCTGAACCCCAATCGTTGGTATGGGTGCGGTAGTGTGGCGTCAGCGTGTATTCGTAACTTCTCTAGTAGCGTCCGCGTCGGCTCGCCCGGATCCTTACCGCCGCCGTGGCTATCCCGTGCCGCGCTGCTCTAACAAGCTGGGATGTGCACACGAAGCTCATTCGTGATACTCTGAAAGGGCATTACCCTGTAACTGAAATATTATCAGTCGAATTGATTCTTTTTCTTTTGTAGATTTATTTGTACTGTCGAGTCGATCATTCTTCTCAGTTAGGATCAGGTAGTGACCCCTTAAGTTCCTTTGTTTTATATTTTGTTGTAAAATGTAGGCCACATTATACCATGAATGTTAATGATTAATTACAAATAAATGCAAATCGTGCAGACTGAACGCTTGTTTTACTGACTGGAATCCTTTGGTATCTGTGTATTTTGGATTTTTATAGTCTTTTCAAGGATAGTAATAGTTGATCAAGATTATTGGACAAATAACCTTTACTCCTGATGTCTGAGCTGTTATGCGGTCCGGTGAACATCGGTAAGTTAGCACACGAGTGGAACAGTAAAGTAGTGCATTCGTATGATGACCAACATATTCTATCCAGTTACTTTGGAGTAAATTTCCCTGAAATAATTCTAGTATTTTAATGCAAGTTTAGTTTTTCTTTATTGTTTTTTTAAAGTTATGTTTAAGATTATGCATTGTTTACAGTAGAACCTTGATATTTTATATACCGTAATGTCATGTAGAACTCTAGTGTTTGACATTATAATTTGAAAATAATCATGAGTATGGGTGACATAGAAAAGTTTTCAGTTTAGGATACTTGATGGAAAATTATTTAATTTGATTGTGTCTATAAGGGTTGTACTAATTTATATGGTGCAGGAGAGTGAGAGGTGGGTTGAGGGATGTTACTAGAATTCTTATAACCACTTTCATGTTAGCAGAATAAATGTTGACGGACCTTTTTTTTTTTTTTTTTTTTTTTTTCAGACATCTATGGAATTAACATAATGTGTGCTTTGTGTTGTGCAAATGTAAACCATTCTCTAAAGGTTTAGGTTCTTCTTTGATTTAAGTGCATCATCTGTTACTAACTTATGAATGCTGAAATTAATATTTAAAGCTTTTGCTACTGTTTTTCCATGGGGTGTGGCATGCAGTCATTTTGTTGGTGTGTGATCAGTTATGTTGAAACCTAAAATTAGATGTTATTCCCCTCGCATGTTGGGTTGAAGAAAGTTTATGCCTGTATGGAGATATTTCAGAAGCCATTAGGAGTTGAGGAAATCCGAGTTCATCATCTTAAAGTAGTAGTACTTTGTACAGTTTTTTCTGTATAAAGATTTTTTTTTTGATAAGGCTTACTGAGTAACATAAATGAAATTTAAGACATATCTACACCCAGCCTATTGGTGCTTTGTTGCGTGACAATGTAATTCTTGTCTAATTGTATAGTATGCTTCCTCTTTTGCTTACAAGTTAGACATTTAATTCTTGATCAGCATTCTGACAGGTATAATTTTTGAGACATTTCATCTATTTGCTTTTCAGATATAAGATGAAATGTGTAACATTTTTTAAATGTATAAGGTCTCTCTTATCCATTGAAATTATATGCACATCTCAAATAATGTTGATATGTTTACAAGTTTTCTGTGTCATATGACTACTAATACCCATGAAAGTTTTCTTGGTGATTTGGACAAGGTTTGGTCATCTTATGTGACTCCCTTTCCCAGAAATATTGAGAATTTACTACCTGAAAGCTTTTGTATTTTATGGGCAATAGACCAAGAGTGACTTTTACTGTGGTACACAGTGGTACATATTGTTGATGGTGTGCCTTATTAATCATTCAGAGAGAATATCACCAAGTACAGTAGGCTTCACATTGAATAGCACTCTTGGGACCTTGATGGTGCTAGTTAAAAAGTTTTTCTGGATATAAGAAAGAATAAGAACACTGTTGGAAAATACAGAATAATAGATGTGCTTGATTTACAATACTACAAGAAAATTATTCATTGCCTCACAAGAAAATATACCAGAACTCCTAGATAAATATATAATGTGCATTCCTATAAAATGTTACTCTGAGTAAAACTAAACGTCAACCTTACTTGAGACTTTATGTTATGTGGCAGTTGAAGGTATAATTGGTGTACATGGGGTATTCAGTGTTGTGAATGGAAATGGTGAAGAACTCGTGGATTTGTGTGCTGAAAAAAGACTAGTGATTG
>JAYMFT010414334.1:0-18035 GCA_038088735.1 Panulirus argus | reverse complement strand
TATATATATATATATATATATATATATATATATATATATATATATGAGAGATAGAGAGACGTCGTTTCTTAACCAAGAAGGAAACAGTTCCCACTTACACTGCGGCTTTAAGCTTCACGCAGTGGTCGACCGAGCCGTCTCGACCACACCTGCACTTCATCAAGCAAGGCAAAGACGCGGCGGGGATAGCAAGAGGAGGGAGGGAGGGAGGGAGGGTGGGGCAAGGGTGTGGTGGAGCCGCAAAGAGCTTGTGATAATTTCTGCAGCAGTTTAAGCCTTCGCCAGCCAACGCCAAGGGGACGATTAGATCAATAATTTGAAGATTAGAGGCTTGAGTGATGGTGGGGGGGGATTAGTCTGTAGTGTTCAGGGCGAGGGGAAAAGTGTTTGAGGTTGGGTGCTCGCGTCGGGGATGTATGTGTGAGGGAGTGAGGGCGGCATGCGTCCGTGTGAGTGATTGAGTGTGTGTGTGTGTGTGTGGGCTGAATGGTCACCTCCCTTTTATGAGCATTTGTCCCCGTGTGCATAAACACACACACACACACACACACACACACACACACACACACACACACACCTGCACTCATAACTAAGGACCCTCATGTGTGAAACACTCCCCCCAACCAACCCACACCCACTCCACCCCTCGCGTGCACTTGGGCTAACGTTGAGAAATGGACGCTTTGCTTCAGCCGCTTATTAGATCAGTAGATATGCACTTGCAGGCGTATCTCACGTGTAGGTAAATGCGAGCACATTCATTTCGGCCCCACAATAAACAATTACCTCAGTGAGAGAGAGAGAGAGAGAGAGAGAGAGAGAGAGAACAAAAAGAGTAGACATAACCTCCTCTGTCTACTCTATCACTTTTGTCACTCTCTTACGAAACAGGAGGTCAAGTAACACACACACACGTGTTAATCTCGTTAATATTGTCGAAGCTGGAGAAAAGTTTGGGACAAGTGATCCCCGACAGATTACTTTTTGAGGTCGCTTTCAAAACTGTATGTAATGCTGGTCAAAATGACAAAGCCGCGGGAGAATATACCCGCTTTTAAACGTGCAAATTCTAATGATCTTCGCATTGCTCTTGACAGGCAAACTTGGAATATCGTCATTGAAAATGACACGAACGTAGCTTGGAAAAGCTTCGGGAAAACCTTCAAAGCAGAAGAAGGAACATAGTGTCAATGCGTACTATACGGTCTGTTTCTGAAACGAAACCAAAGTGGTGGAACGATGAAATTTAAAAGTGCCTGTTGTCTAGAAAGAAAGTATCTCATTTGAAACTCGGAGAATCCAGTAGCTAACATGATAGGGGAACTTTCCTCAAAAATTGACACAAAAGCCAAGGACATACTTTCAGCAATAAACGGAATGAAAATAAATAAAACGACAGGACCTGAGAAATTTTATCTGAAAACATTGAAAGAGGCAAAGAATGAGATAGTTAAACCCTTGACTGCCCTTTTCAGTAAGTCACTTGCTACAGGAAAAGTTCCAGGTGAATGGAAATTTGACAGTGTAACACCGATATTCAAAAAGAGTAGTGAGTCACTGCCCAGAAATTATCGTCCTACTTGCTTAACAACTGTAGTTGGAAAACTTATGGAAACAATGATTCGAGATAGAATTGTAAACCATTTAGAGGACCAACACTTAATAAACCATTCTCAGCATGGTTTTCGACGAAATCGCTCATGTTTGACAAATTTGCTTGATTTCTTTTGTAATAAAATCATTATGTATGACGAAAGTAAAGCAGTTGATTTTACCTATCTTGACTTTCAAAAAGTTTTCGATAAGGTTCAGCGTCAAAGATTACTACCAAAGATTGTCACATGGCACTGATGGGATTATACTTCAGTGGACAGGAAATTGGTTAACTGGCCGTAAACAAAGAGTAGTGATTAATGGTCGAGCCTCAAAATGATTAGACGTAACAAGTGGAGTGCCACAAGGATGGGTATTGGGACCGGTTCTCTTTCTCATGTATATTAATGATGTTGATAACGGGCTACATTGCAAGATATCAAAATTCGATGATGAGACAATGCTGGGAAATATATTTACAAATGAACTTGAACGTCTACAGCTTCAACCTGACATGGACAAACTGATAAACTAGGCTCATAGGTGGCAAATGAATTTCAATCTCGATAAGTGCAAAATTTTACACATTGTTAGATAAAACGAAAAGGCAAGCTACAATATGAATTCTGTTGAACTGCAAAAGGTTAATGAGGTAAAAGGCTTTGGTATTATAATCTTTGGTGACCTAAAACCAAGTAAGCAGTGCACAGAAGCAGTGAAAAGGGCGAACAGAACACTTGGTTGCTTAAGTAGAGACTTGGAATTCATGCCCAGGGAAATCATCGTTGCTCTTTGCAGTTCACTGGTTGGTCGACAATTTGATTGTGTTCAGTTTTGGTCAACCTTCCTAAGAAAAAAGACAGACAGAATGGAGAGAGTACAGCGTCGAGCTACCAAGATGATTCCCGGACTAAGAAACAAATCCTACGAAATGAGATAATGCGACTTGAATCTTTTTAGCTTAGAAAACAGAAGAATAAAAGGTCATTTAATACAGTTATTCAAAATGATCAAAGGCTTTGGTAATCTTGATCTAGCAAGTTACCGAAGACTTGATTCGTCTGATTTTACTCATAGGAATGGATATAACAAACTCGTAGGCGCACGAATTACCTCGCATGAAGCGAAGAACTTTTTCTTCAACAGAATTGTTAACATGTGGAACGATTTGCCAAGTTGAGTGGTTAAAAGCAGTACTATAAATACGTTTAAGAAAAGAACTGATGAGTACTTCACTTAAGGTCCACTACTTTCATCGGCAAAATGACAATTTGCAGGTAATTCTGAATTATTTGCATGCCTTCTAACTTTTACCACTCTGTTCTGTGGGTTTCTCTGTATCTTCCACTATCACAAACAACTTCGAAAGGACCCACTGGTCTGCTGCTGTTTGAATTCCAGTGTTTTATAGCATACTTACCCATCAGCTGGTGACGCGCCACTTCTCGGGAAGTCTTTTGGGTGATATCACCACTTCCCCAGCAGGTTTTCTGGTCACGCCACTTACCCAGCGGGTCTTCTGGGTGACATCTGGTCACATCACATCCCCAGTAGGTCTTGCTGTTGACAAGTGGTCACACCACTTCCCCAGTAGGTCTTGGGGGTGGCTGTGGACATGGAAGAATTAATGTCGTACTTGATATGATGATGGGCGTGGGAGGGCGTGGTGGACCTGGAAACGTGATGGGCGTCGTGGACAAGCGTGGCGTGTGATATCGTCAAGGATATCTGGCGAAGGCCTGATGTCGTGCTCTTCCTTCATCACAAGTAACGTCGCCTGTACGATAGCTGGGGACGCGCTTTCCTCAGTCACCTGAACAATATAAACTTCGAGTCCTTCTCGCTATCGCTGATGCTAAACATCTCTTCCAAGTAATCTTGATTGTGAGAGCGTCTTTCCGGGACTCAGATGATGATGACGTCTGGGCCCCCTGTGCATGCAGTCTTCATTAACCTCTTTGGCCTCTCTAGCAGGTCTTAATTGTGGTGATGAGACCCCGCAGGAAGTCTTTAATTAATGATGCTGAGCGTGTCGGGGCAGATATCCTCATGCTGCGAAGAATTATCAAGGTCTTTCGATTATGATAGGCGCCATTATCACACATGCGAATCTCGAGGGTAGGGCCTTAGAATGGACTGGTATCCCCGCCTGTGTCTCTTACGTAAGAAGAGTCTTCAGCAAGGAACAGCATCATCTGCAATCAGAGTAAAGGAAACATGTAAGCATCAGAAACTATAAGAAAAAAAATACAGAAAATAAGGAAGTGTGGTATAAAAGTTTAAGGATGTTTGATTTAATAGTTTTTTTCTCCTTGACTCGGCCTATTGACCACTTTTCGTAGAGTGAATGGGTGTCGCACACCCCGTAAAGTGAAACTACTTCGTGTAGGACCTTATCCACGTAGTCCAGTAGACCACCTGACCTCGGTCGAGTTATGTCCCTAAGCCCTGGACACCTTTATGCTTGATGATTCGAAGGCCGGGGAAAGTTTTATCGCGTCACGACGAAGAACGCTGGAATTAGAGAGAGACAGACAGACAGAGAGAGAGAGAAAGAGAGAGAGAGAGAGAGTGAAGTTTGGCGCGAGAGATCTGTCCGCGGAACTGGACCTGCCTACGACGGGTAGAACGCGAAAGAAAAAGAAGAAATCCTCAAGGATATATTCTTTGTGTGATCCTGTTGTTCCCAATTTCCCCCCTCCATCATCATCATCATCATCACCAGTAACATTAATCAGACCTTGTGTGTCGTCTACATTTAGGATGTAAGTGTGTTACGTGGTGGTAGACGGGTTAGCCTGATGAATAGGGATGTACGACGGTAGCCAAGTGAGTGTGTGATAAAGGGTGTGGAGAGTTAAAGAGGAGGTGATTATAGACGTCGAGAGAGAGAATAGAGATGAATGATGAAAAGTCGGAAAGTATCAGACGAGGTTATGGGAAAGAATGAATTAGACTGATACGATTATCGAGATGAAAGAATGAAAGCCTGCAAGAATGGAATAGGAAACCCCAAAGTAGGGAGGACAGGGTGATCTAAGACGCATTTAAATGAAGTGTGTTGAGAGTCTGGGAAAGAGATTAGGGAGAGAGATTCAGGCCAGGAGGAAAGAGGGAGAGTAGTGACTGCCTAAGTACGACTGGTGGACTCGGAGGCTCTTCAGGAAGAACTCAGACAAAAGGAGCGGAAGGGTTGGCGAGGAAGTCGAGACGAGGGAGAGACCAGAAACCACACACACACACACACCATGAACCGGTACTGGACAGGCGGGCAACGTCGAGCAAGTCCGTGGGTCGTCGAGTATGTGACCCCTGTCTTGTTGGAGGCGACGAGTTGCTTGCTGTATATTGTAGCTGTCACACGACCAGGCTTCTGGCAACCTGGCCGCTGGAGCCTCTCCTGTCTCGCGCTTCAGCCTCAGTTGATGCAACGGTTTCGGTGTAACTTTTACAGAAAGGAATGAAAAAGAGAAAAAGGATAGTTTATATATATATATATATATATATATATATATATATATATATATATATATATACTTTTAAGGGTTATGCTGATTCAGGTATGCTAGATGCGCGTGTGTTAAATGCTGATGGGTTTATCAATAATCATTTGTCCTGATTTAAGCTACTGGTTATTGATGCTGGTTCTGCTCTGGATGTTGTGTCACTGGTACTAATTGCCGATGCTGGTTCTGCTCTAGTTATTGCGTTACCGGTAGCTCTACTTTGTTGTGCTAGCGTTGCCTTAGTAAGCTCTCCTCCTCGATGCTTCTACTTGGTGCTGCTTGTTCCCCTCTGCTTGTTGCTTGCTATCCTGGTGCTGGTGCTTAGCTCTGCTTGGTAGGATGATGCTACCGACATCCACTCCACCTGCAGCGGCAGCGGTATGAGATACGAACCAGTGCACTAGGCTTGAACCTACGAAGAACGACGCTGCATGGTTCCTTCTCCCCGAGTAATTATCTCACGAGGAGCTTCGTCTTTTTTCTTATCTGATCGAAAACACTTATCATATCATTGTGATAAATCGCTCCCCAAACAGTGTTATCAGTGGTCGGCTTATGAAAACTGCGCTCAGGGAAGCATTTGCGTCCATGTGGCCTGCTTTGTAATGGGAGTTCAAAAGCTCCGTGGGGCTAATTGAACAATCAGGGAATCCGGAGGCAAGTTAAACCGTTTTGAATTCTATTTTGTATTTCCAAAGGATTCCGTTTGTCTATAATTGGCTTTTAACTAGAGAGTAAAAAACTAATGTGTTTCGAAAAGAATAATTGAATCAAGAGTTCGCGGATGGAATACGAAATCGACTCGAGTTCTTTTGGAACGTCCGAACTTAACAAGAATTATTGTCGATCTGTTTAATGAAGTTTGCTGGAGTATTATGTTCCCTGTCTCTCCGATATATACCCTGGTGGTCCGCTAATGAATTAGTGGTTTTCGATTTTATACTCAAATTTTAAATTACTTTGTGAGATATATAAGAAAAACTGAGATGTATCAACTCCCCAGAAATTTGTTAATGTACCATTATAAAGATATTTTTTTTTCCCTACTTTTTTTCAAAAACTCTATGTGGTCAGAGTACAGTGAAATGATTATGTTCTAAGTCTCTCGGATTTAGAGCCGGAGCGAATTGGGTTTAACGTGCATTCCAGTTTGTTTATCTAACCATCTAAGAGTATAGCATGCCTCTGTAAAAACCGAATTTAATCCTTGAATAGTGGATTACCATTAGCAGTAGAAAGAACACCATTAGGTGAGTGGGTATAGCAAGCTTATATGCTTTAAAATCGGTAGGGTCCGTGCTGAAGGTTTTTGTCTGGGCTGGAGTGAACCTCTTGAGATTATTTACATTGGTATGTGTCAGGCTGGTCACTGTCCAAGGTTTCCTCTGTCCTCAGGAAATGCCAACATATCCGGGGTGTTTGTTTCGCTCTTGCCTCCTCGTCGGACATATCTAGGTAACAGTGTAGCATGAGTTTGTAATGCCCTCTTTATCCTCTCTCTTACTTTACAATGCATGTCTGCCCAGTGGATTGGAATTTGTGTGTGTGTGTGTGTGTGTGTGTATTCCCTCTTACTGCTACCTACGAGCAAATCCTGCTTGCCCAGCTTCCAATAAACTTTAAGCATTATTACGGTCCACCTCTAACTTCAGACGATCTGGACGGAACATTTACTTCAGCAGTGGTATGGCTCATGCTGAATTGCGAGTGACGGTGAAATATCAGAGCCTATCTGTCCATCTAGCATCAGCCAGTGCTATTAAGAAGGACGCATACCAGGACGTGGTCCGGCGGGAGTACTGCGTGAGGGCCTCGGTGCGCTTGAGAGTGAAGGATGGGAAGGAACATCAGACCCGGGCAGTATCTTTAAGCTCCTGAGGTCGATTGATGGCGATGTTTGGACACCGCCAGGTTTCTAATGCTGGGGTATTTGGTGATCAATTTTGAAGTGGGAATATTCAGAGCTCTGTCCTTCGACGAGATCTCAGAATTCGACCACTGGCATTGAGGAATGGGTACGTCTACAAGTTCGGCTTCGACGTTGGAAAGTGTCGATGTATATAGGGGTGATATTTCTCAAGTGTCGAGTACTGGCAGGCAGCAATTAGGAGGTCGACCCCCTCCCAACACACCGACCGCTCGAGAGAGGGCCAAAAAAATTTTTAATTGTTCAGCCCCGTAACTCGACAGCGGGGGCCGTGTAATCACGGATTAACCTTAAGCGTCCAGTGCCGGCAATATTTATAATCCGATCCCCTGAGCGTCAAGAACGTCCAATGTTTAGAGGCCGGCCACTTCAGGACAAAGAACATGAGTCAGCACCCTAACGACTCCCGGGGCGAGAGGGGAGGAGGGGGAGGAGGAGGGGGCGGGCGGCGGGCGGGGCGAGGGACCCCTTTTCTTTGGCGCCCCGATTTCCAGGCAGAAACAAGAGCGAGCGATGGATGTGTTTACGGGGGTCTCAGGCCGAGCCGAGGGGGTCGGGGGCGCCGGGCCCACCAACCTACTCCTTCAGCATTCGAGTGATGAATAAGACTCACTTGACCAGACACACGCCCCCAGACACCACAGATACCGGTTGTGTTTAAAGACCACCGGAGTCTAAATTAAGTCCATTTGCCGACGTAGAACTTAGCAGATGGAAGGTTGTGAGTCTCTCTCTCTCTCTCTCTCTGGTTGGGTCTTTAGCCTCGCCTGCCTGCCTGGGGAGCGCCAAAAGCAGTCGCCTCGATAAAAAGTGGTACCTGGTCTCACGGGACTCTAACTATAGTCGACCCCCCGGCTGACCTCACCACGCCCTTCACCCACGCCTACACGCCTCGGCCTACACGCCTCGGCCTACGCGCCAGGCTGAGAAGTTGTAAACCCAACTTGTAGTTTTGGAGTCACAACCTCCAGACACAACCAGGGTGGTGGCATCATTCCCCAAAAGCCTCGGCTGTAACCTGTTTGTCCTTGTGTTGTATACACACACACGCCCGGAGGACTAGCTCGTCTGGCCAATCTTTACCTCACCCACGCCTACTAATCATGTTCCTCCTCTAACTACTCTTCCTCCTCTTCCTCCTCCCCCTCCTCCTCTTCCTCCTCTCGTCCTGTTCTTCCTCCTCCTCTTCCCTCTCCTCTCCCTTCTCCTCTTTCTCCTCCTCCTCCTCGACCACTTCCCACGCCTGTCCTCCACACCCTTCCCTCACGCCCACAGCCCCGCAGCTGATGGATGACAGGGCCCTCCGCACTAGCGAGGGTTATGGACGTCGACGGGGTCGATGCGGACGCAGGCGTCGAAGAAGACGACGACGACGATGACGCAGACGTTGGCCAGGGTGTTAGCGCGGACGACGGGGTGTGTCCACAGACGTCTGTAGGGACGTGGGGGGGTGGGGGGTGGGGGTTCTTTAGCACGGGCGTTGAGGCGATGGTTAACGCGGGCGTGGATGTGAGCGTAGACGATGCTCGGGCCCGGCCGTTAGCGTTTGCATGGGCGCGAGAGAGCGTGTGGGCGTTGTCGAACGCAAACTCTCACAGGCCAGGACAACAAACAGATCCATTCTGTAAATTGGACCAGATAGCCAGCCGACGGTGGTGTTCTGGAGGCTCTCGTCTTCATGGTACTGTTGACGACAGTGGGAGCGGCAATTGTTGTAGATGTGGTATTGTAATCGTGGTAGCAGGAGTGGTAACAGTAGTAGAATCAGTAGTTTAGCTGCGGTAGAGACATCAGAAACTCTCGCCACCAGCACTACCACCAACGCTACCACATCCACCTACCACCACCACCACCACTAGCATCGCCTAGTACCACTATCCAGAACCCAGAGTCACCACCCAGGCTCAGCTGTTGGGGACGCGAAAGAAAGTGAATGTGGCGAGATCCATATGAATGCGAGACTCGGACTCCGCGTCCAGATGCGAACGAACGAGACAGCATCGCCAGTATAATCTATGATAGAAAGTGATTCTGATTCTCGGTGGGACTCGGAGCTCGGAATGTAGTCGGCTCGGATCGTTCTGCCGTCTGTGTAAATCCGCCAGTGATATGCGATAGTTGTGTTTTCCGATAACGCGGGGCAATTGGCGTTCCAGCCCCTATCTGATGCAAGGGACGCGAGAATTATATCATAAAGGTCTCTCTCTCTCTCTCTCTCTCTCTCTCTCTCTCTCTCTCTCTCTCTCTCTGTGTGTGACGGGCGGAGTCGCCCTTTGGAGGCCGTGTGGCCCGACTCCGATGCAGAAGATGGGATTGCGAGGCCGAATTTTTGAACCCCCTTAAGTCTTCGACCAGGACCGTCGTATAAGCTGCTTCCCTCTACGTCAAGGACGTAGCTCAGTGTCCAGGAGTATTGCTCGACAAATCTCTCCTACGTATTCTACATCAGTTCACGTTGAAACAACACCGACATTCATTCCATGTGTTTCAGAAGTCTCTCCAGATATTTTCGTATACCATATCTCACGTAGGTTCAAAGCGCCACTACCGTAATGGCCAAGAAAAACAGAATGGTATTAGATACCTTACCTTATGTTGTCCTCGTCTCTCACTTCAGATCCTAAGACAGCATAAAAAGTCCTGAAACCCAGCTTCTGTCAGCCACTGCAACGTCCTGTGAAGCCTGTCTCCCGCAGATGTTTGCTGCGTCAGTAGCAGTTTCCTCACCTTTCTTCCGTCTTGTCTTCCTAATAATTAAGAACCGAGGAGTAAGGCGGGAATGGTGTAGTGTAGGAGGAGGAGGAGGAAGAGGAGAAGGGTGATGGAGTGGGTGTTCTCGGGAAGGGTGTGAGAGGGAGGGGTTGTTGGTTGTAGTTGTTGGTGCTCCCACGGCACGAGCAACTGAGCCGGCTCCTCTCCCAGGGTCCTTAATGTGTACTTTGTGGTGTCTAGTAGTGTCGCATCTGAGGCTGGGAGGAGGGGGGGGGGGGCCCACTCCTTCCCAGAGCTCCTCCTGCATCCACCAAACACACACACACACACGAGCCTCAGACGCCAGGCCACCGTTGCGTTCCGAACCGAATCTCACGCCATAGACTGTGAAAGACTAAAGCCCTTTTCGGAGAATGGTGTTGGCAGGCCGTAAGTACCAGCAAAAATTTCTCTTATCAAGATGTCACTCGTAACCTTCGGTG
The DNA here is from genome assembly GCA_038088735.1 of Panulirus argus. NCBI lineage: Eukaryota > Metazoa > Arthropoda > Malacostraca > Decapoda > Palinuridae > Panulirus > Panulirus argus. The sequence goes on along the minus strand of JAYMFT010414334.1, from coordinate 7,815 downwards.
GGAGAAGCCTTCATGCACTCCTTTTCAAATGTATTGGGTAGAAGGTACGAAAGGGAGGGTTTCCATTGACCCCCAAGATGGAGAGAATAGTTGTATAATTTGCTGTGAGGTCAGGTGCGTGACTCCCGCTGGGAGTTTTAGCACTGTCGGGTGTCTTATCGTAATAAAATCGTTCTTGCTAGGATTTCATAGCACCTAGGAGAGGTAAAGGCTCTTTCCTTACAATATATCCAGAGATTCCTTTTTTTCCTTTTCTTTTCTCACTCGTGTCGTGTAGTTCTTCTCGCATATTCACAACCATTTCCATTGCCAGTTTAAGGTATTCTTGTACGTGTTTCTACCACCAGTATTTTACACGTTTGAATGCAAATTGTCCAAGAATATCCGTGATGTCGGCTGGATCCGAACTAAAGGCTTTGGGTCCGTGGGACTCCGGACTCCAGAGAAAGGAATGCAGTTACGTGAGGAATATTGGAGAAAAGCATGAAAATATAACAATAATAGTGACTGGATTATTTCTCTCTCTCTCTCTCTCTCCCCGTCCCCCTTCCTTCCTTCTTTTTTTTTTTTTTTTTTTGCGTATGCTCATGATTCAAATCGTGATAATCTCCACATTAATCTCTCAGAACGAATCACACTTTTGTCTTACGTTCCAGAATTAATAGGGAAAAAAAAAATGCTGTATGTTTCCCCTCCCAAGGATCCCATTGACGCCTCACAGTTACGGCGCGCCCTCACGAACACGCCCGGAAAGGGGGAAAAAAAAAAAAAGACACTCAAGGGTCCAGCTTGTCCACAGCTATGAGACGCCTCACGGTCGCACACACACACGTACACACACACACCCTCCCTGCCGTCCTAGAGACCGTTCCGTGCGTGTTTCCTTCTGCGACGTTATGCTGGGTGATCTCGGCTCTCAAAGCTGCGTCGACGAGATGTGTGTGTGTGTGTGGTGTTATGCCTTCGAGGTGAACTGGACGAGTTATGTCATGCAGCCCTGCGCCAGATGAGTGTATACAAGAAAACGACACAGCGCGCCCCAAGCCAAGCCGTCGACCACTACGATTCCACCTCTGCGGTAATGAAGACTTGATTCCCCTAACTCGCTCCATAGTTTAGGATCGAGACAATGTAATACGATGCTTCATCTGTCACCCGTCTGTCAAGACCGAGTACGGTCTGGACATAAACCCTTCTGTCACAAGGTCTCAAGAAACAGAGACGTCCGCCTCTTTAAGTAAAAGAATCGAATTTCCTTCAGTACATCTGCTAATTCCTTCAACTCGGCGGCTGCATCCCCTTTAGTACAAATGATTTGATCTCCTTCAGGATGATACCTTGCCCCTAGAGAGAGGACTGATCTCCTTCAGGGTGGCAACAGCCTCCACAGAAAACTGATCTCCTTCAGGATATTACTACCTACCTTCCCAGAGGACCGATCTCCATCAGGATGGTACCTGCTCCAACCCCCACCAACCTCCTCCTCCTCCTCCTCCTCTCTTCACCCACCCTGGGTTGATTATTATGCCGGCCGTCAGGGATTGTTAGCTCACGTGTCTGTCTGTCCGTCCGTTCGTGTGTTCATCCGTCCGGTGGGTTGAAAGGGCCGGCGTGTTTCTCCGAGCCACATCCTCCGTCACACGCTGACTGTGTAGCCTTGTTTGTTGGCGGCGTCATTCACGTCCGCACGTGTTCTGGTCCACATTTTTTTTTTTTTTTTCCAGCTTCATTTTTTTTTTCTTCTTCGTCAATGACGAGACGTGGGTCTGAGGGGCACCATTTTTAGTACCGCCGTTGCTTCACTTTGGACCGCTGGTACGCGACATCCGCTTTGCTGATCTTGACCAGTAACAGACTGAAGGGGAAGGAGGGAGCGAGAACAGTTCACTCTACTGAAGAACAGGGTTCTTAGTTCTTCATGTGTTCACGGTGGAGAGAGTCTGTGTCCTCTGAATCGCTTGTTTATATTAAGCACTTGTACTGTTAAGGCATATTTTTCCTTTGACGAATTTGATAGACAATCCAATCTATCTGTATCATGCCCTATGAAATAATCTGTCTCTAAAGTAAACACCGTTTACACTTGCTCACATTGTTTACATTTCTGCTGTAAACGCAAAATCATTTGTAAGTTACTTCACGTTTAGTTATTATCTCGCTTATTCTTGGACACAGTTAGAGGCCATGTTGAGACATTATGGCGAAGGAAGTAATTCTTAAAAAGAGTAATATTGTCATATATACTTACTGACTGATTCAACTGCTACAGAACATAATGTTGCGAAAGAGAAAGCGATTTGCGTTTTACTGATTTTTCATCATTAACATTTTATTTTCTCTCACTCAGTTAACAGTATCATTATTTTTCTATCATCTTTTAATACTGTATCATCTTTGTCTTCATTTTAAGTATCCCCCCAAAACCCAAGTCTTACGCAAGTCAACAAGGACAAGAGTTCGAAGAGACGCAGAATGACTGAGGAGGGTGTCTTTAGTAAACGTAAGGTCGAGTCGCCACTTCCTAACATAGACAGGTTGAGGAAGTGGTTACTTTGGGGGGTAACTGGAAGTCGTCCATAGAATTTAAAACAATAGCCACACACACACACTTACCACACACACACACACACACACACACACCTCAAACGCCCCGAGACGGCACAAGTCATCTCCCTGACTCGCTCCACCGCCGTCGGTCAGCTGGCTCATTTGGCACTCGGCGGGAAACCGGTCCTACCGGAATCACGAAGCGAATTTATCAGTCCCTTGGTGCGCAAGAGCCTTCGCGCGCGCGCGCGCACGCAAGACCCGACCGAAAATAACTTTTTTTTTTTTTCTTTCTGTACGCTTCGAGTGCGAGCCGGGTTCGGCCGAAACCAGGATGCAGAGTGCGTGCATCCTAGGCGTAACCTTCGCTGTGCCGCAACTCCTTACTTACGATTCAGCTCTCGGCATCCAAGAGTGCGATACACGGGTGTGTGTGTGTGTGTGTGTGTGTGTGTGTGTGTGTGTGTGCGTATTTTGTGTATATGTGTGGATGGGTGATTTTTTTTCTTTTTTTGGGGGAACCGGTTACTGGAACATACGCTTTCGTTTGAGATCATCATTGGGTTGGAGTTTATATAGAAGGGTTACGTGCGTCACACACACACACACACACACCACGAGGTCTGGAAGGGTAATAGCATCCCGTAGACTTTTCCAGCTAGGTTGGGGGGGTGGTGGTGGTGAAGGACCCACACACACCCCCCCTCTTCTAGATCATACACCCAGTTTTTCCTGGCCTGGTCGTGCGTCTGACCATATTTACACCTGGGCAGTATATTGATAAGGCTAACGAGCGGTGACTCTGTGTGTGTGTATGTGTGTGTGTGTGTGTGTGTGTGTGTGTGTGTGTGTGGCTTACGCCGCTTAGTTGCCCCGCGTCCAAGTTCATAACTCCGAGATTTTTAAAAACACGTTTTACTTATATATATTGAAAGAGTTTCTTGTAGTAATGTCGATATAATGAGTTATTGTTAAGCTTTGATAACAGAGCTATACACACTTGGCCTCCCTCCCGCGTTGTCTGGTCTAATAGAATAAAGGCTTTTCTATTCCTGTGTTATCCTGTGAGGGTCCTAGTTACTCGTACCTTTAGTGGAATGATCGAGTTGGAAAAGGCGTTTCTTTACACTCTCTTATCTGAAAGCGAATGACATTCGACTCTCCTTCAGCAGTGTGTGCTGGTGAGAGTTTGGCGGGGGGTCTGTCTAATGACAAATAGATTAATGATGCCAGACTCTGATTTCAAAAGAGATTTCCAGGAATCTGTCGCAGACGCTAGGTGAGAATAGACGATTGAATCCCGTTCCATCAGGAGAAGAAAGTCATGCTACTTAGAATTTGGAGGCAAAGATATTGTTAAGCTTATTTAAGAGGGAGGGCCAAAGTTTCTCTTTATGATTTTAGGGAAAACATGATTCAACAGTTTCATCTACTCCAGCCACACACACAGTTTGATGGATCCTCCAGTCCTTCCCCAAGGACAAGGGTCCTACAGCCCTTCCCTCAGGTGTCAGGATTCTAGTCCTCTTGCCCGTTTACCCGGATGATCCTACAGTCCTTTCCCAGGTACAAGAATGATCCTAGAGTCCTTACCCATGTACCTGGTTGATCATACAGTCCTTCCCAAGGTACTAGGAGAATCCTACGGTCATTACCAAGATACTAGGATGATCCTAGAGTCCTTACCCAGGTACGAGGATGATCCTACATTCCTTCACCAGGTATACCAGGCTCCTTCACTCCTTGCCACGAGTACACAAGGATCATACGACCCTCGACCAGGTACCGAGGCACTGAAATTCTTACACAGGTACCTCTCCACCAACTCACCCCAGTGATGCAAACTGCAACTCTGCCCACACACCCATTCTAATACACACACACACACACACACGAGCCATTGAGACTGACCAAACGCATGTATATATAGACACACCGGCTGCACACAATACACTAATGCACACTACACAGTGGCCATACACTCTCCCTTATGTTGGGAGGAGGAACAAGACCATAAATGATAGAATACGAGAGGTTTAAGCTGGCAGTATGGGGTTGGGGTAAGACTCCGAATGGTAGAATAAAGGAGATCTTAGCTGGCTCTTGTAGCTGGAGGAACGTGACCGCGGATGATGGAGTGTGAGCCAGAGGTTCGTGGCTGGTGATGAAGGAGTAAGAGAAAAGCTGTAAAGTCCTGAGGTGAGAGAGAGAGAGAGAGAGAGAGAGAGGTTCGGGGATGTAAATGTAGGAGGAAGAGGAATCCGAGTGTAAAAGATGGAGAAAGAGCGGGGTATTAGCTGGTGTTGTGGAGGAGGAGGAGTATTGTAAACGGTAGAGTTAGATAGGTCTCAAGGGCTTGTCTATGAAGGCCAAGACTGGATAAGGCTCGAATAAAGTTGGTGACAGGAGTCGTGCCGTATGCACGCGAGGCGCTCCTGATGAAAGACTGAGAAGAGAAATTCTGATGTCGTAAAAGAGAAGAACGAGACGAAGGAAAGTGGTTGTGCAGCTGTGCTAACAATACCAAAGTGTGGCGTTCTATGTGGGAATAGAAAAATCCGATTGACTCGAATGGTTTTAATTGAGAGATGCCACACAGAGAGAGAGAGAGAGAGAGAGAGAGAGGCTAGAATTTGATGGTAGTCAAGAAGCTAATTCTGGACAGAATTCAGAAGGGAGGAATTGTGCTATCACTCTCATATCTGTGTGAAATGAGAACTAATGTGTAAGGCGATGAGATCAGTCAGAAAATATATAGTTTAGCTTACCCCTCACGTGTGCCAGCGAAGTGTTGAAGTATGAAAATTAATGGAATAATGATAAAAAAAGAAATAATGATAAAGTGAAAACCTGGGTAAAAAGATAACAGCAGATAACAGTGACGTTGTATGACGGGGATGAATAGAGAACAATAGATCATAGATAATAGGATAAAGTAGAAGTAGAGAGGAAAAGAGAATAGATTAATTGGCATTCGGAAGTGTAGGAATTTGGATGTATGGAGATGAATATACAGAAGGCGCTTAATGGTTACTGGGGGAAACGGAGAAGCAGATATACGGGTAGACAACGTAGACACATTTATCCAAAAAGATTTTTAAGCTTAAATTGTAAGCTTACAAACTGTGCAGGCCACTTGACGCTTGTAGATAATGAACACAGATTCATCTAAAAGATTTGTAAGCTTGAAATTGTGTGGGCTACTTGACGCATTGGCAGTAATTGGAACTGTCGACTCATTCATTACATTTTTTTTTTTCCCTCCAGTGGGGGTGGTGGTGGATGGGGTGGGGGTGGCTGGAGGGAGTTAGCCACTCGCCGGAATTCAGGACAAGGTTAACTTGACGTACAGTACCTCCGTGAACACACACACACACACGCACATTCTCTGTCTCTCTCTCTCTCTCTCTCTCTCTCTCTCTCTCTCTCTCTCTCTCTCTCTCTTTCTCTCTCTCTCTCATGCCACGCGAAAGACGTTGAACGTGTTGGGAAAATAGAATGCTCGAGGGTTCGCGTCTCGAGGCGGATTAATCCCCTAAAGGAACGACAGTGTTTAAAAAGAGAGCTGTGTGTGTGTGTGTGTGTGTTAGTATGCGCAGTATGACTGAGACAGCTGCCCAAGGTTGTGCTGAGATGCTTCGGGCATCTTGGAAAGAATGAGCCTAGAGAGAATTGACCAGGAGAAGAATCTACATGCCAGAGGTGGAAGGATGGATTGAAAGAGGCTTTGGGGTATCGGGGGGGGCGGGGGCCCTGAACATTCAAGAGGGTGAGAGGCGTGCAAGGGATAGAATGAGGCTGTGTGCTGTCGATGGACTGAACTACCTAGAGTATACGAAAAGCAGTCAGGGTAAACCCCAGAATAGTTCGTGGGGCTTGATGGTTGATGGTCTGGCGTTGGTTCCGGAGCATTATGCATGACAGCGAGAGATCATGTGTGTGTGTAAACGAGGCCATTGTTCGTGTGTTCCTGACGCTACCTACCTCGCTTAGACGAGAGAAGCGAACACACAAACAAGACGACACATCTCTGCCCATCTAAGATGATATTTACTTGACCGTATATACATAGTAAGCCAGTGTCTCATTAAGCCAAACCCTCAGACTCGGTAAGCTAAGCCCTCATTTTAGTAATCAAAGCCTTTATATTAGTAAGCCAAACCGCCATCCTCCGTAACCCAAGCCTCTATCCCTGGCAACCCAAGCCCACATCTTCAGTAAGCCAAACTCTTCATCATCCTTGCCAAACCACGCCCACCAGCATTGCTAAGCCACACCCAACCCTCAGTAAGCCACGCCCCCCATCCTTGCTAAGCCACATCCCTGTCCTTGGTAAGCCACACCCATTCACTCCTTTCCCACAGATCACTCTCACTTGCGGTCGATGCCGGCTGAAGGAAACTTGATCTAACGGGTCGACTGTAGAGGACATTAGTCAACTCTGCGAGAGACGCCAACGCTTGGGGGTTGACAGAGCATGGCAAAAACACTGGTCGAGGCCCGCTCCGCTACGCCCACCTGTTAATAGCACACTCTCGCGTTTGATTGGACTCTTCTATTGGATAGCCCTGATGTGTTTAAGAGAGCCCTTGCGTTCAACTGTACTCTTGAGTTCGATGGTACTGATATATTTCATAGTACTCTTCTTTTTGACAGTCCCGACGTATTCAATAGTACTCTTGTGTTTGATAGTTCTTTTGTATTCAATAGTACACGCGTGTTTGATAGTGCTGATTTATACAATATTAGTCTTATCGACAGCAATGACTTACATAACGGTGCCCGTGTGTTTGACAGTCCCCTCGCGTTTGACAGTCGCATCAAGTCTGGTGGTTCTAAGGAGTTACGAGGCTCTGACCTGACTAACGAAGAAGTGAGAGAGAAGGAGAGAGAGAGAGAGAGAGAGAGAGAGAGAGAGAGAGAGAGAGAGAGAGAGAGAGAGGGAGGACTTCTGCTCTGGCTAACCCACCAACCAAACCAATGACAATTTTATTTTTTGCCCAGACCGTATAATGCCAGGAACCGCATATAAAACCCGAACACCTTCTAATACTAGCCTCACCGTCGAACCCGTCATGGCGCACCTGCCTGCCTCGCATCCTTTGACGTTATGGACATATACTTCCATTTATTTATGACTTATTTACCTTTTCTGAGGGGGCAAATAATGACAATTTCCCCCCCTGAGAGTAGACGTCAAAGCCAGGTGGTGGACTGAGGGGGGGGGGGGGTGGCGGTGCCGCAGGGGGGGATAGAGCTGGGAGGGGG
>JAYMFT010414323.1:0-18035 GCA_038088735.1 Panulirus argus | reverse complement strand
ATATATATATATATATATATATATATATATATATATATATATATATATATATATATATGGCCTGATGATTGCTGTTGATACGACGCTGGTGGTAAACTCGAGTGAGAAATTGCGTAAGTTGTTTTTTGAAACAGGATCTCACATGGGACTAAATTAAATGTTCAAGGGCATCCAGAGATCACAGGCGTACTAGGAGAGCTGCACTTTGAATACCATGACAGGATTTCGTCGTGTGCCACCTCGTTGGTTCCTCCTCCTGGAACAAAAGCAAACTTTTCTCCATCAAGTTCATGATAATCAGACACATGCAGGTGAGATATACCATCCATTAACAGACAGAGACGCTGAGCACCAGGGTGTTGAGCACCAAGAAGTCATCACCATCCTTAAAGTTTTATATAACTATCACACCGTCGAGACCTGGCGAGGAACATGATTATAACTTCCTGGGTCTTCACCCATCGCTTGGACTGATCTCACTTACTGCTGTAAGAGAACCGGCCAGTCGTATAGGATCCACCATGGGCAACAAACGTAAAATGTTATATACGTCTACTGATCACGTTTTTTGTATGCATAATGAAAATAAGGAAATTTCAGAACCATAATCTATCATCTGAAAGATTAGTCTATGGAGTATCCGCAATAACGCAGATGCTTTAAGGACGGTGGTGCGTTATCGTAAATAATCTTTATTTTTTCAGGACGAAAACTTGAGACTGAGAGACATCAAAAACCCCACTTTGTTTCCCACGAATCCTTGATTCACGGGACGAAAAATCTTCAGATAAACGAAAGCCAAAAAGTGAGTCAGGTGTTTGAACTGATTTGTTCCGGTTCAGTGGGCGTAGTGATTCAGCATGGTGAATCCTGCGCTCAGAACGCTCACTCGGTGGTGAGTTGCCGCTGAGTGACGGCGAAGGTTAACGTTAGGATAGTGGTCAAGCTGAACGTTTAGGTGATGGTAGGAGGACCATGCGGAGCCTTGGTCAATTTCATTATTTTTCTTTCTTTTACGTTTTCTTTTGCTCAAGATGGCCTTGACCGGGTCGTGTTTTGCCCGTGCCATAGACGTCTGTTAGTACGGAAAATACACTGGGTAATACAAAGGGCTACCACGTACCGGTGAGATGGTGAAGACAGACAGTGAGTGACTATACCGAAGCTTGATAGTGAGAGCCCTTGGTTGGTTGCATAAGTTGACTTTAGCGTGATAGTGAGGGGCAGTTGCTTGGGATGTTGTGATTGGGAAAAGCTACAAAAGGTTAACAAATGGGTGACAGTGAATGCTGTCACGGAAATACAGGTGAAGATTAACCCTGAGTGATGCTGAAGATTAATAGGGAGGTGAACCAGCGGCAGCATAGCAAGATGTTTGGCAGGTGAGCAGAAACTGATAAATACACTGGTACGCGCTGTTTGGAATTACCGGTATGCATTTCATGGCTTGTTTGAAGGCCTCTGCGAAGTGCTCATCTTCACTATTAGTTTCGGGATGATGCGGAACCGAACGTGAGAGCTGATTACCACTGGCGTTCAGAAATGCCACAAACACTTCTAATACGAACATTTTTCATAGCATACACCTTGTCCACACAGCCTCTACCTCACCTGGTCCACACAACCTCTAACTCATCTAATCCACACAATCTCTAACCTCAAATGAAACTAAATTGCTCTTCAACCACTTCCTCTGAGGCTTTATTTTGACAAGGCTTAAACACCTCCCGTGAGACATACACTAGAGGGAACAACAGTACTAGTTATATTTCTGTACCCTTGCTTCTGTTGTCTAATAATTCTGTTACGAACAATATCCTGGGTTAAGTAATGTCAACAGAGTATCGTCCACCTCGGCACTCCTGTTGTCTGACCGAACATCACCAGTTCCTGTTGAACTTGCAGCAGAATAAAACAGTATCAACAGTGTCTGTTTGTGTCATTATCTTGTCCTCTTTTGCTGTACTGCCATTTGCCTCATCCGGATCCTGATTGCTCTCTTTTCCGTGAATCTTTAGACTTCCTTGATAATCCCATGCATCAAACGCATGATGTGTGGCTAATAATCAGTCTCTCACATTTTCGTCATGTAATTATTATTCTTTTTAGATAATTACCTTTATTTTGACCAACAACCTGATCATGGGTTGTTGATTTTCTATTGTCACAGAAATAGAAAACCATATGTATCTAAGTAGACCTTTTCTACAAGACAAACCCTTTCGAAATAGTCCATTAGAGAATCTATCATTCAACGCGAAGGAGGTCGAAGAAGATGCATATGTAACAATATAAAGAATTTTTTGTGGTAATGCAGATGAAAAAGTATTCTCACCAACATTTCAAGAATAATGCAGTAAGACCAGTTATGATTAAGATGTACTGGGTAGTCCTCGTATCGCCCTGAAAATCATAGATTATATTGTAAGAGAACTCCATTTGAGTTCCTACAAGTTTTAAGGAAACTTCAATATCCTAAAAGGCCGCATTTTCACATGAGGCTCCATACAGGTATGATAAACGTAACCTCTGTGCAAATGAGGATGTATGTACGTGGAGCTCTACAAGGACTCAGTCTTAGCTCGTTACGATTTTGCATGCATCTAAAAGACTCTGAAGTATCAGGTAACAAATCGTAAGCTGTAGACCGAGCACAAAGAAATGGTCACGCTATCTGCTTGTCCGTTTCTTACTCATTCATTTTCAATGTCAGTGGTATATTCACTGTACGATAAACCCATCAGTACTGTACCTCTTCAAGTTGTTTAGAACAAAGTCGTACCTAGGAAATGAAGAGAGCGACACGGGAGAGTGTTAAACCGGGGCGGACCAACTGACTCGATGTATTGCCTCTACGGTTGTTGGGAGTTAATCAGATGATCAGCAGGATTCAGCCACGCCTCTCGGACCCAACCAGAACAAATGGTGAGACTCTTTACTGGCCAGTTGTTAAAGTCGAGAACGTACCTGCATAAGATGACTCGAAGAGATCACTGGCAAAAGCGAAAATCCTTTGCGTTTGATGACTGTACGAGGGAAAAATAGGTTTCTAGCTCTCCTGTACGTTCGAAGTTATTTATTTTGAAATGGACTCCTTGATCTTGTGCAGCCTTAAGAGTCTCAGGGACGTAATAGAAGACGTGTGGCAAGAGTTATGTGAATATTATGAGAAATCGAGGAATGAGATATGTATGTCCCCAGTCAACAAATTCAGGGCAGTCTGTACTACGCCATTACATATGTGCCAGTCATCCACGAAACCTGACTGTCCTTAAATGGTTAAAAATGATTGAAGTTGTTCATCTTTGCTGACTTAGAGGTCAACTTAGCACCAAGCACAGCCTGAGTTCGTAAGCAGGAGAACTCGCCGCCTCACCCGTAGAGAAGCGAAATGTGAAATATTCTGAGGAGGAACCGTAGAGGTTCACTCGTGTTAGAAAACAGATTCGTTGAGAATAACCAATACGGAGGGAATCTTTCAAAGCTCCTCAAAAACCAAAAATATCTCTGGGTTAACTTGGATTAAATCATGTCCTTCACGATCGGTTACATGACCATGAACACCTGTTCTTGTCAGCGTCTACATATATTCAAACGGGGCTCTGTTCGGGCAGGGGCAGAGTGACCTGCCATATCATCATATCCCACGATATCAGTCCAATGGCAAGGGATTATCATACAGAAATATCGCCACGAAGAAAGTTACTGAAGAAGACGCGGTGCTTAAAGACGCATTATCACTTGTAGTGTTGGATGGTCCCTCCGTCAGTTTGAGTTAACAGGAGAACTTCTGTTGTTTCTGGACCACAAATAAGCTTCTTCCTCAGTTGCTCCAGCCTTCTTAAAGCTGTGGCGTGACTTATGTAAAACTTATACGCAATAATAAGAAACTTTCTACAGTGTTTGGTGGACGCCGAATTTTCTTGTGCTGCACTTTATTGCTACAGAGGGTTTAGAAAATTTTATTCCAATAAATTCAGTAGAATTTGACTCTCGAATTGCATATGATTCCAAAACTATTTCGGATAACGCTAGTAGGAAGACAGAATAGAGTATGATTATTCATTAGAGAGTCTTGGTTTACTGTCTTTGCTATAGCTAATTTTCTCGTACTAACAGAGAACAGTTGAACACTAAATGAATTTGTACTACCTGAAAGAATGCCTATCAGTTTTCTGGGAACAGGTAATTAATTCCTTCTAGTCTGTGTATGTAATTTTTCATTTTCTTTATGTCCTGTTGGCTGTAGTTGATTATTACCATAAGCTCTTTCTTCTTAGCGGCCATCACTTATTGTATACTGCTCGACCAGAGGTAATGGTGTCAGTAAATAAGCAGAGGACAGAAAGTAGGAGGGGAAATTAGGCAGAAGATATATATATATATATATATATATATATATATATATATATATATACGGTGAACACTGGTTTAGCATTCCCTATTATGAGCTCGGATATCTACATTAGGAAAGGGAATTTTGTTGTCCACATCTAAATCATAAGTTGCCCTTTGCCTTACAATGAGGTTCGAGTGGTCTGAGCAGCAAGGAACAGCCCTTTACATTTGCTTCTTTCATCACCAAGAAAGAATTCTTATGTATTTTGTTCTGGTATTTTTTGAGGGGCGTCTCCCTATCTGAAAGGGGAAATCCTCAGATGTTGATTAGAGAAACGCATGATCTTATTACTTTATTGCCAGTGTTTTGCAGACATGTGATCTGGTGATGATCTGTAACTTACGAGACCATTTTGAATCTGATCTTCGAGTATGAGTTATTGATCTCTCGTTCAACACGTTATCTGACAACTCTATGAGTGATCATTGATTATATGAATATAATGTACATGAAAAACATTCAGAAGAAAATTCTTCCGCCATATTTTTGACTGATTCTATGATGTAACTTTGTAATCATATCAATGGAAAGCTTTCTTCTAAGTTTTTGCCCTACGTATTCTTATCGCTCTTTCCTACGTGAAAAAGAAAATAGTTGGTTGCCTTCTCAACCAGAAGAACTTGAACGAAATGAAGAGGAGAAGTAAAATAATCACTGGATAATCGATGATGATTATAAAACATCACTCATATTATTTCCTGTGGAAACAAAATCGTTTTCCTGGTCGAAACTGTTCGGAAAGAGCTGACGCTTATTGGGTACAGACGACAAAACTTGTGTTTCTCTTTGACAGAAACTTAATAAAAGATGTAGAATGAGGCAACTGCATTTATTACAGGAAGCATATGGAGGTGAGGTTAGCTAAGGAGAGTTGCGTTCGAGAACAAACCTATGAGGATACCTTGAAGAAGTTGCACACATGCAGAACCACGAGGTGGTATGCATGACGCGATCCTCAAGAAGTCAAGAACAAGAAGAGCCAGAGACGTTATGCATGGACAGAGCAGGAAAAGAGTACGTATTAGAAAATCCAGAAGAACTTCAGACGTTGCGTACAGGCAAAGATGTGAGAGGCTACATCCATGTAGAGCCAGAGGATCTTACGTACAAGTGGAACACTGGAGATAATACCTTCGAGGTGAGCCAGGATAAGATAGGTATGAGTAGAGCTGGGAGACGTTACACTTCAACAGGCCTAGAGAGAGAGAGAGAGAGAGAGGGGCTGGTAGTAATGTATAAACATCTGAGGAGGGGATACGTATGCGAAGAAACGGATATCTTTGGACCGGGAGGACGATACAGAAGACAGTGCGCATGAATAGAAACGGGATACGACCTGATCTGGGAAAACCGGAGATAATGTTGAGCTTGGTCAAGATACGTACGAGTACTTAATCTAGCGAAAGCAGTACGAGGACGGGATAATCGAGGAGTTATACGGTAACCTCTACTAACGGGATGCTTGAATTTGGCCTCATAAATCTTTCCTTGTGACTTAAAGTACCACATAACAGAATAATTTTCTTTTAAATCTATCAAGAGAAAAAACGAATATATAACAAAAAACGTGCAAGAAAACGAACACACACACTGGGAAACCATCCAAAAGCGAAACTTTATTTACATCCAGAACACTGTGTGCATTAGACTGCACTAGGTAATGGCTTGGAACGTTCCCACTGGCTAACTTAGAAGAGATTCAGAGAAGGCCAAACAAACTGCAGAGCAGTACAAGGACCTATGTCAGGGGTCACCAATTCATCCTCCTTCTTCAGTATAACCTTGAAACACCGGGTATTCGTGCTTAAACGGAATAAAATACAATGTTATCCTAAGAGTTTCATCAGAAAATGCATCCGATTCGTGTTTCGGTACTAATTATATTTTCAAAAGAAATAATCATTCGGGTCAGCTTATGATAGAGGTGTCGTTAGGAAGAATTATCAACAAAAGTTCCTTTAAGGTAACATCTGTGCCATCGTTAGAGTTAAGCACATAATGAAACCCGGTATTAGAGTAGCGTAATGTATCTTTTATTTAGGAAGAAAGGGTTTGGCTGTATTAATGTCGTTTTTTCCTGTGAGGATCTTTCACTGACAGCCTCCTACCGCGTGAATAACCACAAGCCTCAAAGTACTTCTTTTAGTGTAGAATGTTTAGGCTTCTATTTTAGAACCTATGCATAGAACTTACGTATATCGTATTTATACCACAGAACGTATGATGCCCGTTTGCTATGTGGCTCGGACAGAGTGTAAAGGTAAACTTGCTAAGCTTAGCTGAGCCATCACACAGGTACTGGAACCTTACTATTGCACCAGCGGAAGCATTTGCAGATTTGCAACTCGGGTTGCGTCCATGGTTCAGTCAGGGCGCATGGCTTGGTGTAATGTGTGTGACTGGGCATGTGTATCTAGGTCAGGAAGTGTGTGTTGCTTGGGCAGTGTACATGGCTTGGAGATCGTATATTGCTTGGAGAGCGTTTGTGGCTGGGTGTGTGTGGACTTGATAGATGTTTCGCCCAGGTAGTGTGCGTAGAGTAGGTGGTGTTTGCGGATCAGGCAGTGAGAGTGGCTCTAGTAGAGTATGTGGCTCTTGCAGTGCATGTAACTCGGGTAGTGTGTGTGTGTGTGGCTAAGGTAGCATGTATGGCTCAGGTAGTTTTTACCCCAAGAAGAGATGCGTAGATGTGCTCGACATGAAATGGGTTCCCCCTTGTACAATGGGGAGCAATGCTCTAGTTCTACATCAAGGGACAAGCAAAGATTCACAGAGCAGAATAACATTTTCGGAAATAACAGCACGGATTGCGGATGCAGTAATAAAACAGTAGGAGAAGACAAGAAAAGCTGGATCATGGAATCATAAGGACCCCTTGCAGAGAAAAGGAAAAGATGAGGGAAGAAAATATGAAACAAGGAAAATGAAAACACTTCTTGGAATACGTTTAAGACGAAAAAGTTAATTAATTTTACTGAAGAGGGTACTTAGTGAGTGGAAATAACCTAAATATTTTCTGACTCTGGGTTAGAGTGACGAAATTGAAAACTCAAACTACTTTACCGAGTGTTGCGAAATCGCACAAGTGGCTGAATTATGAAAAATTTGGTGAAAAAAGCTGTGGGGAAGATGCAGACGATGAGAGCGTCCTTTTTTTTCTTAAGCTAATCGAAGCTGGAAAAAAATAGGTTCCATTGTGTCCATCCTGCCAGACTTGTCTTACTTGATGTTTCGTCTGTTATTTCTATCCTCCTGTATTTATGCACCGTCATCTATTTTGCTGCATCCTCCTCCTTCTTGCTGTACCACTCCCTGCATCTTGTTGTATCCTGGTGCTTGGCCTTTGTAAATTCAGGATAACTGGATGTTTGGATTAAATCTGACGGATTAGAAATCTGTGTTAGATATATGTTTGATGAAATTTTCTTTTGGTTCTAGGTAACCTGATAGCTACAGGTGTATTCGAGGAGTTGGATATTGGTCGGTACAGCCTGCTAACGGCAGATAACGCGAGGGTATGACACAATGGGACAGTGCCAGTAGAAAATAGATTGACATGAAAAGAAACCCATTTTATAAATGAAACGCAAAATGAATATAAGGAAAAGTTGCGGAAGAAGTCTTAGCCCCTAACGTGCGAGATGATGGTCCTTCACCCGTAAGATATGGCCTTATCCATGATGGTGTTGACTACACCTAATCCCTATGGGTCAGGTTGATGAAGTAAAGTAGAAGTACCTTGTACGCCAGAAAGAGATCGAGCGCAAATTTGCACAGGAGAGACACAGAAGAAAACTATGATACGTACAAGTTTGTGCGTTTATGACGCGTCCAGTGGGAGCGCTGAAGACATACTAAGAAGAATGATTAACAGACACTTACGCGTGGGCTGTGAGTCAAGAAGCAGAGATAAACACATAGGGTACGGGGCGAGGCTGTGAGGCTGACGGAGCATAAAGACTAGACATGAGAGTACGGGAATGATTGACTTTAAGACGTTGACGTTTGAAAACAGAGGACACAGGCAGAAGTATTATGGAGGTGAATGAAGAACGCGTAATGATCCAAGAGGCGTTTTAGTAGATATAAAAAACGAAAGGCTAAACAGCGATAACGTGGAGAATATGGGGTAAAGTCATGCATAAAAGTGCAAGTGGCTTAAAAAAAAACACGTTGAAATTGTATACCTTTTGGACTCGATGTAAAAGTACAAGGACTTCAGGCATGGGGTGAGCAGGAAGGTACAGAGGTACTCAGATGAGCGTGGGAGCCAGCCAAGAGAAGAGAGATATCGCCTAGAAGTGAGTACGAGGGCAAAGGGTCAATCAGGAAGACGCAGGTGTCGACAGGAACGGTGGGCCGGGTATAGGTAGGTAAGGAGGTGCGCTGATAACAGGATTGCGTGGAGGATATAGCAGGGCTTATGGTATTAGGAGGGTGTGGGAAGTGGTAAATAGGTGGACGTGGGTGAAGCAGGACGGGGTCAGTGGTGGACGTGGGTGAAGCAGGAGGAGTCAGCGGTGGACGTGGGTGTAGCAGGAGGAGGTCAGTGGTCAGCTAGAGGACGTTGGAGTAAACAAATGGGAGGAGAAAAGGCAAGATGGCCCATGAGAAACAAGATGTCTAATACGGTGGCAGGATGGGGAAAGTGAAGAAAATTATGCAAATTAAGGCAGGAGATTGTAGCGGTAAGCAGGGAGGGCGCGGGTTATGAAGAAGGCTGCTGTGGTAAGCTACATAGTGCCGGTTACGTTGCACAAGGGAGCGGAAGAGGTGAGGTGGGCGCAGAGGATGGATGTATAAAGATGTTTTCTTTTTTCATTTCTCTTTTGTTAGTTCTTGAGCATATCTTTATCAAATTAGTCATCTCCTATATAATTCTTTTTACTGGTTAAACATTTAGTAAGCAGCAGCATCTTACGTATCACTCCATCTCCACTGCTAATTGCTGTGACGTCTTTTCCGATATCACACTTCGCTTTACTGATAATATATTTCACTACATTGACTACAAATTAATTGTTTTATGGTGAAAAATGATATAGCACTATCTTGCATTTTCTTGTCTTATAGTTTCATCTGCAGGTGTCACCTTGCATTCAATGCATTTCAAAGTGTCTATGCACCAATCTTCCCACTCGCTCTTTAATGAGGTGTTCTGTCCCTCACCGTTCATCATAATGCCATTCAGAGCCTCACACCTGAAGTCTGTCTAACATTATCGTAGGGGTAACTAATGGTGTGCTACAGAGCTATCTCTATATCGTTCTATGTAAATTAGAAAAGGAAAAAAAAATTGTAAGCGGTGAATGTTATGTAGGAGCCGCTTTTCATTCTTTGTAATGTAGATGGTGCATGCTTGCGTATTTTACGGTATATTTTCATATCTTTGTGAAATATCTCATACAGATCTTCATTAAAATTCATTTCATCAATATATATATATATATATATATATATATATATATATATATATATATATATCCCTCAGTCCATATGTAATATTTCATAAGTCTTACTCTTCTTATGATTCTGAACATTGTGATTAACCTCTTTCCACCGCTTATAAGAGCTGACGTGAGGTTAAGGAGTCACTTGAAGGTCCGGGGTGGAGTACGGCTTGACTTTTAACCTGGGCAAATGCGCCTCGCTTACCAGCTATATTCCTCCTTGATTACACCGACTTAACTTTGCAATGTGAGGGGATAAGTCTCTCCTTGTATTATGGTCAACATTTAGCCACCTGCTGTGCCTGTTGCACTGGATCAGACTTTGCATTTTCTGAGAATTTAAAGTTTAAGAGTGAAAAAGAGTTTTGAAATAGACGAAGGGTATGTCTTGCATTCATGCAGTTTAGTTGTTCTTAGGTCAGCAACGTTTTAAGAGGGAACTCTGCGACAGCAGCCGAGAAAATGAGCTAAAGTTGTAATTAATGATATAAAATGCTTTAAAGGCATGCATGGTGAGTGTGAAAAACCTGATTCCTGTGTTCAACGCTGATCACTATGTGGTATAGAAATGCTTACCTCTCTTTAAGCATCACTCCTTCCGTCGTCCTCTCGGTGCACGGAATAACTGGGACAGCCACTTCCCTTAGTAACGTGTCTAGAATAGAGGTTCTCAGCATGTGGTCTCCGAACTATTTTCCAGGTGGTTCATGGGAAAGACATAATCATCCATAACAGCTTCTTTTACTCGGTCACTCAGCCAAATGTTCTACACTTGATGGCAAAGAAGTCTCTCAAAAACTGAATACTTTTCGCCATTTCTTTATCAGAATTATTAAAGTCTGTCTGATTCATGTCGTTTAAAATACACCAATTTTATTTGCTTTGAATAACATCACCAATATTGCCTCTAATCTGTTAAGAGTCACCAAATTAAAGCTTAGTCACTTTAAATTCGGTATCTTTTGCCATCACCCTTCAGGTTCCTAAGTACAATATTAATAACTTCGTAAGGTTTACTGTACTCACATCAATATAGGTTTTGTATATGTGCCTCCACCCATCAAATGGGCGGGTGACACCAAGTGGGCGACTCTAAGTGGTCCATGCACGAGAAAAGGTTAAGAATTCAGGCTGTAGCTTGCTTTCTCGTTTTTACTACCAATATGCAGCACTTGGGTTTATCGATATTGTGATTCATTTGCCATCTGTGAGCCTAACCCGTCCAGTCCTTCTGCTTATCGTCCAGCCGTTCTATTTCTGTTGTAGTTTCATCTTTCAGCTTAGTATCGTCTGCGAATTTTGATATCTTACAACTCAGTCCATTTCCAATGTCATTGATATGTATAAGAATGAGAACCGGTCCCAAGACTGATCTCTGTAACTCACTATATGTTATGTCTAAAGATTCTGAGGCTTGATCATTAAAAGCTTGTTGCTGTTTACGGGCACTCAACCAGTATTCTCACCACGGAAGCACAGCTCCGTCTGTATCAAGGGACATAGCTTTTGCTGGTAATATCTGATGCAGGAAGTAATCAAATGCTGTTTTAGAATCTATGTAGATGACATCAACTCCTCCATTTTCATTGAACTTGTTGATTATTTCTGAAAAGAGAAGAGAAAGGAAGTAGATCTGTCAGACAAACGGGCTGAAAAAATATCTTGGGAAACGTTTGTCGAGTTGTAATCCTCTGAATGATTTACAATCTTGACTCGAATAATGGTTTCCAAAAGATTACTAAATACGTACGTCAAGCCAACTTAGGCCATAATTCCTGGCCAGTGACTTATAATCTCCTTTGAATATTTGTGTTGCACTGGCGAACGTCCAGTCCTCTAGAGCTTTAAATGAACCATCTGACGTACTGAAACCAGCAGTCAAGGGCTTCACTATACAGTTATGAGCTTCCGTAAGTGGTCTTGGATAAAATCTAAAAGCTAATCAAGGTCTGCTGATATATATATATATATATATATAGACGAGCAATGGATTTGTTGCTTGGAAAACGCAGTCGTAATAGAAAAAAAATCGCCAGGACTTGAACGATCATCTTTGGCTTTATTGGCTTACGTTTCGGTAATTACA
The DNA here is from genome assembly GCA_038088735.1 of Panulirus argus. NCBI lineage: Eukaryota > Metazoa > Arthropoda > Malacostraca > Decapoda > Palinuridae > Panulirus > Panulirus argus. Next base: position 6,100 of record JAYMFT010414323.1, on the reverse strand, counting down.
TATACCATCATCAGGTCCTATTAAGAAAGAATGATATGCATATAATATCTACGTTATAAGTTTCCGTTAAAAGCAAAAAATCTGAAATATTCCTTGAAAACATACATCATAATGGCCCTTTGAATAATAGAGAAAGAATGAAGAAACTTGATAATGACAAACAATAAATTATAGAGGTGATATTTCTCAGTCGAGATTAGAATTATGCTGTTCATGATGAAATATCCTAACGTTACAATATACATCTTAAAACAACTGGACAGTTCTGCTCAAAACCGAATAAAACTTATCTAAAAACACAATAACTCTGTTGATGCCTTATTGTTATCTATAGTGGGTTTGTTCTTGTAGGACAAGAAGGATCTCAGAATTAACAGATCGGTGTTTGATGAGCTATTGGCCAGTACAGAGACGCTCGCTGCCGACATCGGGTGCTCGCTGTCGTGAACGTAAATCCGTATTGCTGAGAGGAGGGATTTGGTAATTATGCAGTTCGTTAATAGTGAGCGCCCAAGGTGTGTTCATGAATGCCCGCGTCTTGAGGTGTCGCATTGTCTTGCCAATATAAATAACATTAAAGTTGCTGCACTCATACTGATAGACAACTGACGACTGCAACTCCGTAGGTATAACAATCTTGAACCTGAATAATGACTGAATTGTATTTTTCCTTTGAAATCTACATTTCTTTTTTTCAAGACTGTTACGTTGACTTGTGTCACTAAAGGTGATGAAAGCTACTTCTAAACTGACTTTTCGCTGATCACTCGTACCAAACTTTTCTCCATCTTCATTACAGACAAAATCCTCATTTGTAGCCAAAGCTAAAAGTCTAACATATTCATATCACAGGTTGATTTCTTAATGAATTGTATTTAGACACCGTCAACCATCTTTACATGGAGCCCACTCCCTGAGCTGCAGAAGAGGGTTTCTCTCCGCTCGTAGAAGTAGAAGTAGGTTAGGTACGCGGCTAACTTTGTTACCACGCCGCAGTACCTAGAGTGGGGCCATGAACAGTAAGCCTAAGCATTCTCTTGTAGGACCTTCTGTCCTCGTCTGTGGCTACTTGCAGCTGCTGGGGGTTGGGAGATTTCCTCCAGTGCTCTCAAGGCTTTCCTTCAGTAGCTTCCGCATGCTCCCCTTATCGTGAGTATCTGGGAGCCTCACGATACGGTTCTCCCCCCGCAGCGCCTGACCCCCCCCCCCCATGTGGAGCTACTGGGGTTTGACTCGTTAGTAGCTGTGTTCCTCGTTGTGTTCTGTAGCATTCATGGTTCTTCGATATGCATAGAAATTGATCATATTTTGCTATTACACATTTATCCCTTATGTAGATCGCCCATAACTCAAAATCTGTCTCACTTCAGATGTTCATGAGATATCGAATTGACTTCCAGACTATTAAAGATGGCGAGGATCGAATCCCTGTACGTGTCTGCGTTAGAATTTGCAGTCTGTGATGTAATTTGATGAAGCCAGTGCTTAGCAGATATTACTTTTCGAGTAACTCCTGCCGTTTTACTACTTGATGAGTAAACGCGCATAACTGTACGGCAGTAAAAGCTACCATAAGTTGCACGTAGTCTCTTTTCTTTTCTCCTCGTCTAATTGTCAGACTTTAGTCACGAAACAGATTTCATGGAAACCAGGTCTAGCACTAAGGGAAAAAGCGAAATTAAGCTAAAAGGAAGGAATCGATTATTAATTATTTTGGAAAAGGGGATAGCTTAATTGCTAAGAATTGAGCATTTGTTAGGAAAGGCCTGTGAGGGACAAGAGTTTCAAAGTATATCAAAAGAACGAAAGAAATAGACATCACAACGGTCCATGCTTAAGATTCTAAAGGATGCACAGTATTCACGCGACAGTATACCGGAGATCAATACAAGACGTAAGTAATGGCATAGACACAGAAATAGCCAGTATGCAGTTTGATTTAATTGCTGACCTTGGAAATGAGTTTGGCATCTCCTTTATTAAAATTCTCCCATTAAGTAAGATAATGATCCGATTATGAAGCTGGTAATATTGCTCCACTGAGTAAAGTCATTGCGGTGGTTATCTACTGAGTCACTTATTGATTAGTTTAGTAGTTCCCAACCCTTTTTGAAGCGATGGCCCAATATGATTTGCTTCTCTGTAGAACTTGTGGCCAACCTCTTTTTTTTTCTCTATCAACCAGCAAAAGTCGTACATTTGAGGACAGATACATGCTTATATCAAACACACACAAAACTGAGATAGTATAAACATTCTAGAATACCTGTTTAATTATATCGAAATGTCATACAATATCATCGGTTATCATGGAGATTCATAAATGATTATGTATCGAACCTATGACACCCTCCACGGCACACCGTTGAAAACCAATGAACTAGTTTCAGCCAATACTATAATAAGTATGTCACAATAGCAAGATTTAAGCAGCAATAAAGATTTTGATAAGATTATCCTCCTTTTCATATACCTCAGCTGGGGCGTTCGTAATGTCACCAGTGATGTTATCGTTGTCAGGTGCTGGGGATCTCTCCTTTTTGAAAGCGGTGAGCAACTTACAGAGGGAGCTTGATTGTTCAGCGTTTCCTTATAATTTGATTACGTCTTCAATCTGTTGTTTCGCTGATGATTAGTTAACTGATCTTGCAGTATTTCGTTCAAAAATTCTCTAGAGGACGTCCATGGCCAGTTTTTAGTTAAGTTTTCAGCTCTGCCTCAAGGCTAAGGAAAGCTGCAGGTTCCATATCCTTCCTGTTGCTATTTCAGTCATTTCCTGCAAATCTTTTTGATGTTTGTTCCGTGGTGATGCTGTCAGTGAAGTTAAGCCAGTACTTCCCTTTCCTCAAAATCTTAACTCCTAATTCTCCCGCTTCTTTAAGGACAAGTTTTAAGGATTTTTCCACGTCGTCCAAAGGGCACCAACCGCCATAGACCCTCGTAGTAGGCCCTGCAGGAACGGCACCGGATGGACAGGGTGGTCCTCCCGTACCTGACTGAAGACCTGCAGGAAAGGTACCAGTGACAGCGATGCTAGAAATGTTCTTCCTTTCACCACGTCCTTCTGGCCCGAGACCCCTGCTTGGAGGGGTACCGGCGAGATGAAGGTGCCGATAATTTTCTCTCCACACCACCGGTGATGGAGGTGTGGATGATTATCTCCCCACATCAGATCCTCCTGGCACTGAGGCCCCGTAGGGAAGGTACCATTGTTGTTGAGGTTGGACAAACCCGCCCTAACCCCCCCCCCACTAGTCACCTCTCAGTAATGAGGTCGTACTTCATATAACCTCGGAAACAAATTAGATTGAAATGGTGTTCTCAGGGATCGTTAACTATCTTATTAATGACCAATACTTGGATATGGCCGAGTGATTGAATACCCTTGATGGATCCATGGTCAGCTAGTCTATAATCAGGTTGCAAATAATCCGATTTATGAGGCCGAGTTGAACTCGGTGTAAGAATCAATCAGCAGTCCAAAGCTTCGACTTTATCTACCTAATTGCTAAGCTAGACTTTCACTGACCGTCCTTGATCAAGTACTCACAGTACGTTATAAATGATAGCATGTAGTATGATAAACCAACGTAATAAATCAGTCTCTTTTTTTTATATCAGAGTCGTCGTGGGTGATATTATAACAATCGCTTATAATATGCTTATTTTGACGAGAGCGATATAAAGTTTCATTTTAACTGACCAGTCCCCAGATTCGCTGGTACTTATGATCCTGACTCGACGAGGTAACTGAAATGATTTCTATTAAGTGAGCTGCCAGCATTATGTATAGCTGACTCGTGACTTTCACTGACCTCAAAGTCGCTTAACGCTAAAGGAAATTTGAGTATGATTTTTCCTGTAAATCTAGTTGAGAAATTAGTAATTTTCTATTTACCTATACAAATTTTTGCAAGGTCCTGAATGATTTACTAGAACTCGAATTGTTGGCTATAACCGTCTAGTCTAATTGGTGAGTTTGCTATTCACAAGAAAATTGACTGTCACGGTTCTAACGGTAGGGAACACCTATCTGAAATCATGATACAGTTAGGTGTTTAATATCTTAAGGTTTTATGTATTACGAAATAGTCTTCGTCCGAAGGCTTTAATGAAGATTTCTAGATAACTGACCATCTATCCTAAGGGCATGTGCCATGTGTCTCATCAGTTGACTAAATTTTCCATCTATCTGGCCAGTGATTCTTCTGTTTCGTTTTTCCTTTTAGTGAAAAAAAGTCTTACTGGCTCAATAGGAATGTGGGCAATGATGCTAATACACTTGGTTATTTCTGCTGGCTTAACCTCTCACCTCGGGGATTGTATTGCTTCCATGTTAGATCTTGCTGCAGATCTCAAGTTAAAACACTATAGGTACTGCGATCGTCCGTGCGTAACTCATCTTCTGTCTCTAGACGTATACAAAAGTTCAAATTCTTACATTTTTCCCTCTTGTGGGAGAAATGTCACCCAGTGAGTATCTCTGTGTATACCCCTCTGGCATCACAGCTTCCTCAAGAGGAAAATCCTTTTCAGACTTTACATATTTATTGCCAGTTTCATCACTGGCCCAGTATCACATGTAAATGACATTTTGTCACGTCTAAGGTTTGATATTAATCCGCAAAAAATAAGGGTAAGATTGCCTTAATTAATGCACACACATCCACCATCTTATTACTGAAAAACTGTCTGTTTATGAAGAACAACGCTGGAGCTTCGAATGAGAAAATATGAAGCATGTACTCCGGCCTAGAATAAAAATTCGTCTCCTATAGTGTACGTCACATGTCACTCAAAAACTCCTTAACTTTATCCAGTTTCATTTGTTTCCGCTGGGAATGGAAGACCGTCCATGCTCCCACGGACTTTTTCCGTAGCATCTACCTGCTTGCCATCAGGAGTCTTGGGCGTGTGTGTGTGTACGTGAAAGTTCAATAGAGCAGGCCCCCTTCCGCGCCCGACCCGCCTCCCCTGAGGAGCCACTCGACTGGGCTCGTTACTACAGCATTATGGTTCTTCAATGCGCATAGGAATTAATCGATTTCGACCATTATTATAGATCAGACACAACTCGAAGCCTTTTATGAGTTAATTATTCACGAAATATTGAACTTGACCACCGTACGACAGGGTAAGAAGACAGAGACTGTGTTCCTTGTCAGTTGTAGTAGTTTATTATACAATAGACTGAAGCCATTTGTTAACATACGTTTCTACCTATGCTCCCCTTGTAACTCCTACCGGTTTACAACTTGTCGAGCTTCGCTAATGACATGAGAATGAGACTGTACAGCTTCAAGCGGCCATGATGACGGGTGTGGCACGTAGTCTCACGTCATCGCATTTTGTTCTGAGTCTCATATAAACAGCCTTCGAGAGACAACACTGTGTACAACTCTTACAACTAGAAGCATGTCGGCCATGCTCGTCCGTCACTTCTGTGTCGCCTTACACGCGCTGGTATTCAGGGTCGATAACGGGAGGCAAAATAGGAGGTGAATGGCAATGAAGGAGTTTGGGAATAACAAATGCAAAGATTCCCAGGCTTGGGGCACCCAGAGCAAGCGCGTAGGTGGGCCTCTCTCGTGGGAGCTGTAGTCCGGTCCAGCGTGGATGAGGACGCTCTCTCCACGGTGAGTTCATCATACTCTCCAGGATCGACACTAGGAAACGTCCTTTTTGGTAAGGCTTTCAGTCTCTTCATAATCGATTAACCAGACTTTTTCTCGGGGGACGGTGCGAAAGTCGTGTACAGGGCATTATCATCACACGTTGCCCGACATGTTTTGCGGAGGACGGCCTACCTCTGGACGCTTTCAGTCGCTGCCCGTTTGGGTAGGCTTCTCTGGGAGGTTGCGTTCATTTTATTCATATAATGCATCCCCTGTGGAGCAGGATCGTCCTCCTTAATAAGTATTCCTTGCAATAATGCATACTTATGAGAAGATTATATACAGTATACATACATATATATATATATATATATATATATATATATATATATATATATATATATATATATTTCTCATGCAGGTTCGCGTAATATAAGATTTTTCTTTTTTGAGTTAAGGGTCGTTGCATTAGAGAAAGTGATTAT
>JAYMFT010414312.1:0-18035 GCA_038088735.1 Panulirus argus | reverse complement strand
TATATATATATATATATATATATTTTTATTTTTTTTTTTTTTTTTTTTTTTTTTTTTTGAAGATCCAATACCCTTTGTAAGGTTAAGCACTAAGCATTACTCTTGAGTGTTTTATATGAAGATATTGTGGAGAAACTCAAAGTATGTTATGTCCATGATTCTTCCCATAAACTATTTATGAAGAGCAGGGGTTTGAGAAAATGCAATGTAGTGGGTTTTGGTTGTGGGTAGCATCTGAGTCAGTGAGAATCTGATTTGGAATTCCACATGGTGGGGAATCAAGGTCACTGATCTCTGCAAAATTTTTCAGTCTGAATTATATTTTGCTGGAGCAGAGTTCAAATTTGATCTTATTGCTTCCAGTGTATAACTAAATCCTGTGTCATGCTTGAGCATCTTTCATCTGTGAGATGTATACCAGAAAAGCACTAATTCTAGTGATTAGCATGATACTCATTTGGAAAATCAACTGTTGTGGCCCTGTACCCAGTGTCATTTCTGACTAGGAAGATGAACTGGGAAACAGCATATACCCACTTGCTGTCGACTTCCTCCAGGTATTGAGCATTTCTTGGACCTTTAGGAAGTTTGCTAAAGCAAGGATTAACTTCACCATTTGAAAGTATGGTAGAGAGTGGCAATTTCCCAATTCAGAAGACATCTCACTGCTGTTTCTGTCCAAGATGAATTTAGTGATCTGTCCTCGGGTGACTTTGTCTCTCCAAAAAGAACTTGCAAATTATATTTTCTTTATAATGATGTGGAGTTGAAGGAAATCTTTCTCCCATAGCCCTGTATACATGTGACCCATGAAAAATGGTATCCCACCTTTGGAGAAATGGCAGTCCAAATCTGAATGTGAGCAGAAGGGTCATTCAGTGGCAGTTTGGACCATATATGGTTTTAAATCAACAAATACTGGAATTCTTATTTTGGGAACTTAGAGACTTGTGAGAGGAGATCCTCTCCTTTGTTGGGAGAAATAATGAAATTCTGAAATGTGATTATTTTTTTGTTTTTGCTAGAGAATTTAAATATTCCATGAAACTGAACTTTATGATTTGTTCAGATTATCTTCTGTAGCTTTTTTCTGTTGAATAAATAGCTTTGCTTCTATGGAGAGGATTTCCACTCTGTTTAGTGGGATATGCATTTTTTGTGTGTCATGTTTCATTCCTATGTTAACACCTACACTGGAATTAGTATGAATCTCTTTAAAGAGGAGTCTCAGTTCATGGAACACTGACAGCGCTTTGTGTCGTGCACTCCCTTACTGATGATGTCAGTGATAGTAAACTTTCAAGATAAGCTTGGATGTTAATTGTTTTGTAATCAGAGGAGTGTTACCCAGACCTTATGATCCTTGTGAAAACTGACTTCACTGTGCTCCATCCAAACTATACTGCTGTGAGCTGCTACTTCCTGTAATCCTTTTGAAAGCTAATATTTTTGGCTTACCAAGCTAATCAAATCTAACTTAAGAGTTCTTGGCTTATATGGATGGGAAGAGTGCTAATATAACACATTTTTTTACATTGGAGTGTGAGTTTCCTTATCTACATTTAGTTTAGAATCACATGTGGGACAATTTGAGGCTTCATTGATGACATTATTACTGCTTAAAAAAATTAGTCTTTAGAGAATCTTTATCAACAACATCCTGATATAAATGAAATTCCAAGCACATCCTTTACAGTATGTAACTCTGTTGAAAGTGGATAAATTATTGTGTACAAATGGAAAGAACCTCAATAATGTCAAATTTTAATACAAATTATAAGCACTTCTTTTTTAATGAACCTTAAAATGTTCAAGAGCAGTGCTATGTAACATATTGTGATCCTCTAAAAACACAGCATGTTGTAGAAATGCCTTCTTGGGTTTAGCAAGAATCCACATCACTCTTCAGATTGCATTGGCTCAATTCTGAGAAACTCATTCTGTATATAGCTTATGAAATATATTTAACCTTTATGAAAAACTACTAAACAAAAGAAGCTATATTTGTATCCTTACCTTATATTAACAAGGCTGCCCCTTCTCGTTGGTCATCATACTGAGGTATAAGAGTTAATTTCACTGGAAAAAGGATAAGTTGGTTTTCAGTGTTTGGGTACATTACGTTGATGTGTTGCTTGTTTATTTTATTCTAGTGTGTTTGATGTTTAAACCCAATATTTCTTTAAAAGCCCAGACCACTTTGTCACTTGGTTTATAATCATCTGTAATAATAATAATAATACTAGGAAGAGAAACTTGTGCAGAAAAATTATTTTTCTTAATGAAAGAGTCGATACAAAATTCCAATCCCTATACAGAAGTAAAAAGCATGTGCTCTTAACTACAGTTCCACAATATTTTCTTTACTTGTATTCATAATTAATATGGTATTAATTCTCTTCTCAGCCAGATAATTTTCTTTTTATGTCAGTCAGGGTATATATGTAACTCCTAGTCATGTTCAGCCATTCTTTCAGTTATTATTATAGTAATATACAGTAAAATCTTAAATTGTATTAATGATAGATTAAAGTAATAAAGTAACCTCAATTGCCTTTGATGATACTCAGAACATATATATAGGGCTGAACAAGCTACATCACAGACTATTTCTGCTTTGCAGTTTTTCAGTCACTGGGGCCAAAGCTTTAAGCTAAGCAGAATAATTTACACATACACTCTTCATTATAAGGATGTTTCATTGTAACAGAATAAAGTTTTATCATGTGTTTAATGTTCATGAAAAAATCATGTAAATTGTGAAATGTACAAGATATTTTCTATCTGAATTTACCTTTTAAATATGGTCTAGAAATTGCAGTTACTTCTGTTTCAAGGAACTTGAAGTCTTGTGCTTAAAAGCTGATAAATCCTATGTTGCTTCTAGGAGCTCCATATTGTTTCTAGCACTCTGTTGTGCATGCGAGTGTGAATATGAAAAGTTTTTGCTGTCGTTAGAGAACCATGATGATGGATGATGTAAATATGTTACTGGTCAAGATTTTCTTTTTGTCCTAAAAATAACTATGGTTAAGTCAGTTGTTATTATTTTCATTGTTTAAAAATATTTTGAGAGGTTGCATTTCTAAAATAATTATGCTTTTGTGCAATAGTTTAATTATATCTGATCAGCATCTAGTCTGTGGTTGTGACCAGCCACTGGAACCAACTATTTATCATTTTTGTCATGTTACAGTGGTAGTAATAGGTTAAGGAAGATAATGTCAAAATCTATTTTCGTAATCAACCATCACTGTGAGTCAAAAAATAATGTTTTGGAAATACACTGAATATTTAAGGTTACCTGGCATCACTACTTACTGATTTTGGACCTGCTAGAATTCTCTGATTTGCCTTTTTTTTTTCACAAAGCTCTCTTTTAATTGTTATAGTGAAATTTTATTTAATTTGTATATTTTTGAGAATGTTTGTCTATTGTCTGGTGGTGCCAATTATTTATTATTCGTTGTTACCTGGGCTACCAATACCTAATGCATTTGTTTCATTTATGACTGTGATCATTATATTGTTTATATGTGATATGAGTTTCAGTTATCTTCTGCTGTATTAGTAGAATTCATTTTATTTGTTTGTGGCCAGTAGTCCCAGATTTTCAATAAAAGTGTCAACTTGTAACTTGGTGTTTACATTCTAAACAGTAAATGCAAAGGATTCTTAACAGAGTTGTTTATAAGCATTATATCAGGTTTAGAATTGCATTATACAAGAATATGCACATCTTAACCAAGGAGTTTTGCAATGCACCTGACAGTTTGTCTTGGAAGTAATACAAGTATATCTCCACTGTGCAAACAGATTCATAGAGACAGATATAAACCTTAGGTATGCAATTGCAGAATCATACAGTAAACGGTTTTTAACCCCCCTGTAGCTGTACCATCATGCACTCTAATAAGTGCCTTAGGCATGTACCTTAGGAACAATACAAGACCGTGTCTTTCAACAACTGAACTGTTATCTATCTACATCTCTGATACCTGTTTCCAAATGTAATTCCCCTAAGGGTGGCCATGGCAGCAGTCTCCATAACTAGTGAACTCCAGTGATGCTTCTTAGCCTTTAGTGCCTCACTCTTAACAAGCCAACTGGTAAAGGGCAACTCTTGTGCAGTGTTTGCAGATGCTCCTACCTAATGTTCTTAATGGCTACTTCTACCTAATGCTCCTGCCTAAATGTTCCTACATACTACTTCTATCTACTGCTCCAACCATTTTACCAAAAGGCAGGGCTAGCACACAGTGCTCACTGCAGGAAAATATAGAGTAACGAAGAATGAGCTGTATGAGTTAAGAGTTGTCAAGTGTTATGTATGACAAGGAGATCTTGTATGTTTGTGGACAGAATGCCAGCAGTCCACATGTGGGTGAGGCAGAACAAAAAGACAGCTACCTGGGTCAGAGGAGTGCTGTCACTAACCCTGAGATACCCAGGTGGATCATACTGAACTATAAAATCACATACATGAAGTATCTTATGAAAGTTCTAGTGTCATACTAGAAGTTACTGTTGAGTTAATTACTGTAAGCTTTAAATATCAAACATAAAAATCACACTGCTGTACAATGTACAGTAAGAAGCATATCTAAGTCGTGATCTACATACAGTCTCCCCCCCCCCCCCCCCCCCCCCAAAAAAAAAAAAAAAAAAAAAAAAAAAATCTGACAATTACTGTTTAGAATAAGGCTTTCTTGCATTAAGTTTTATTTGTGGAACAAATCTTATTACTTACTTATAAGTGGAGATATCATATGTCTGGCGGCATGGTACAGTCTTAAAAGTGATGACTAATGCCTCAGTTACCCTGTGGTATTGCAAGTTGAAGGATGCTACTTTTGCTTGCTGTCCTTGTGATTTGTGATATTTTCACAGTTTCTGCTCCTGATGATATATTTCCTCAACCAGTAACTAACCATGGACCCTAAAAAAGTGTCCCAGAAATAAGAGGCCTGTTCTCTTGCTTGGAAGCAAGCAAATGTGTCTTCAAATGAGATTTCAAGACTATTTTCTTCCTTCTAATGTCATCCCTCCTCCAAAAGCTGGATCTGGTCGACCTAGGAAGACCAGCAAGGCAACTGTTAACCTAATGAAGCATGCGGTGTTGCAAAACCCATCCCTGTCAGGTTATTGGTTGCACATACTCAGCTCTTTGGGGAGAGATGTCTTTAGAGGGAAGAAAAGTCTGGATGGTGAACTTGGCCTTGCCAGTATCCCCTCCTCTATCCCCCTTTGAAATGCTAACCTTGAAAGAGCTCAAAGGTTATTCCTGCACAGATTCTTTTTTTAATTTCCCTGGGATATGTACTACTTTTCTGGCTTTCTTTTCTGTTCAGAATAATTACAAAGCCATTCTTTGAAGAGCCAAGTGCACTTTCAAAAAAAGAAAGTGGGCTGACTTGACTTCTGACAAATCTTTTTGATCCTTAATCAAAATGATTTCCAACAACTTCTGTAATTTCCTCCTCTTTTCTGACCTGATCAATTTATTACTAACTCTCCAATTCATAAAGCTGCCCTTTTTTGCACCTAAACTCATTGGTGGATGATTCAGATTCAAATCTTCTGCTCCTATCTCCCACTGAACCTATGCAAGGGTATTCAGGTTCTCTCTCAGCTCCAGGTGGACAAAGTGTATGGCTCAGATGACATACCTCCTCAAGTTCTAAGTGAGTGTGCCTCTGAGCTACCACCAATCTTTGCTTGCCTATTTCACCTCTGTTATTATAAAAACCAAAACTTTCTTTTCGCTTGGAAGCATGCTTTGGTGCAGCCCACCCCTAAGAAAAGAGACTCCTCTAACCTCTCCAACAATTGCCCCACTGCTCTCACTACTACCATCTCCACTCTCACTTCTACTACCTCCAAAGTCTTTGAAACTCTCCTAAAATCTCACTTTCTCAAACAATTAGAATCCCATTCCCTTTTTCAGATCACCATTATGGATTTTGCAATGCCAGGTATACTGTTGATCTTTCATGTGTAACACCTCTGGTCCTCTTCTCAAGGATTTTCTAACACAGTTTTTTCCCTGGCTGTTCCATTGCAGTAGTCATCAATAGTGACATTCATCAGAGTTCTGCCCTATCACCTAATCTCTTTCTTCTCTAAATAAATGATCTTTCTCTTCTACATCTAATCCTATTCACTTTTTTTCTAATCATTCCACTGAACATACCTCAACTCACTTTTCCTTTCCTCCTGTCTTTAATAGAAATGTTCTGCTTTTCATACCGATCATATTTCCTCTCTCAATTTGGACCTGTGCACAATCTTGGAGTGAGGAAGCAGTAATCTTATAATAAATAAGTGTCAAAATGTAATTTGTCTTTCTAAGAATGATTTATTTCCATCTATTCAGTTTCAAAACAAAATTCAACCCTGTAGTAACATGAACATGGGCATAACTATATATCCACCGTCTTGGAAACCCCAAACACTCAAAATCACTAAGTCTGCTTCCTAAAAGCTAGGAGTGTTGTTTAGGTGCCATAATCACATATGCTGGGTGGCTTATCCTCCAACTTTCTATTAACTGGAGAGGAATCAAAAGCCTTCTTTCACACCAATTCTCTTGGCATCACCTCTCCTCAACCTCCCCTTTCCATACACTGAAATGTTGCTGCTCTCTCTATATTCTGTTGGTAATATTTTGACCATTGTTCTTGTGAACTGTGTGCATGCATCCCCACCGTCAAGGTTTGGACCCATGCCACGTGTTTGGCTGCTGCTTCCCATAGTTTCTGTGTGAAGACCAGCCAATCAAGAATTAGCAGTTATGATTCCTCTTCCTTCCCTCAAACAGCTCAGATGTGGAATTCTCTTCCTTCCTTTATTTTCCCCTCTTCATATAACTTTACATCCTTTAAAAGTCATGTCAAAAAACACTTGCAGAGCCCTGCTTAATTTCTTACTTATTTCTCTTTTACTTTTTCACCAGAGATGACCTTGACTGAAATATGTTTTGCCCATGCCATGTTGGTCACTAAAAACAGTATTTTAGACACGTTTTCTTGTTTCCAAGCAGGAACATGGGCCTTTTCTTCCTGGACAAACTTCTTTAGGACCCATAGTTAGTTACTGATAGAGGAAGATATCACCAGAAACAGAAATAGCAAAAATATCCCCCCACTCTTAGTAACGGAAGCAGCAAACTACGTCATCTGACATCTAAGATTGTACCATGCTGCCATGAATATGATATCCCCACCAAAAAGGAGGAATAGAATTTGTTCCACAAATAAAACCTGATACATGAGAGCCTCATTTTTAAAAGAATCCTATCTTTTTTTTTTTCTAAAGATTGTAACTAAAGAATGGTACCACAAAGATAAAGACCTACCCCCATGTGGCTCTATCTTGAAATGTATACCATGTACAGTTTTTGTATCTAGACTAAATGGGTAGAAAAATTCTTCATTGTAATATCTTTACATTATAGTCTTTATAATGCAAGAATAGAATGAAACTTTCATCTGGACATTCTGCAAGTTTTCTTTCTTATCTTAAACTTGAATTAAATGCATGATGTTTGCATTATAATGATGACATTTTATTATTTCAGAACAGACAGTAATTACTTACCGCAACAGCCAGAGTAAGAAAGAGCAGCGAGGGGGAGTTTCTGGCTCTGGAGAGAGATCACATGGACAGCTCTTTCAAATGAAAAGTCCTTTTTTTCTCTTCAGTAGCAGTACTTCTTGGAGGCTCAGGTTAACTTAATATGATTACATTAATTAATATTATTACAAATTAAACACAAGGAAGGAAATGAAGTGCATCAGGGAGGTGAGATAAGATGGTTTGAGTGTAAGGTTGAATGTGAACTGCTTTAATTGCCTGAAATTGGCATGGCAAAAAACAGAAACACCAAGTTTGAAGTGTCTTAAGATGGTAGAGGGGGCTAAGGTTGTAAGCCTATGGTATTTAACCTAGGGGTAATTTGACCACTTTCATGGGGTTAATGAGTATATAAAGTTTGGGATATTTCTGCAATTCATTGATCATTATGCTCTACCTAACTTTCCCTTTCTCACATTTGCCATTTAAATAGTGGAGAGGGTAATTACTGTTTTGTTCACCAGCTCAAGGAGTAAAAGTGCCAAAAAGGTTAAATATGACTGTCTCGGGGCATTAAGAAGGATATGGAAGGAGGGATGGGTGTTTGTAAGGGAAAAGACAGATATGTGAAGGTATAGTGGCTTTAATGCTGTTGTACAGATGTGAATCTTAGGCCTTGAATACAAACGAAGGTGGATGTGTTGGAAGTTAAAAGTATGAGCATAAATGTGGCATAATGCATGTTGATCAAGTGAGGAATGACTTTGTATGAGATGTGTAGAAGTTAGCACAGCCTGATTAAAAGGGTCAATCAGGTTGTGCTTGAAATGGCTTGGGCTAATGGAGAAGATAAGCAAATAAAGACTGACAATGAGGGTCTGTGTCAAGTGGATGGAGCAAAGGGGTAGAGTAAACTAAGGAGATGGAAGGATGAAGTGAGGGAGGCTTTGGAGTATCAAGCCTTGAACATTCAGGAAGGCAGTAGTCATGCAAATTAGAACGGTGCAAAGCAAGTTTCCTTGGGTTTAATTGTGTTTCAATAATCTGAGCAATTTCAGTGGAGATTTTATTGGAATGGAAATAAATACATTCTACAGAAATGTAATTCAAATTATACAATCTAAAAATTTACAGTAAAGCCAATTTTCCAAACTCATGACAAGTGCACTATATAATAAAAACCAGCAACCAGAGAAAATGAGAATAAGTAATTTACATAAAATCTTGTATCATGGAGTATATCAGTTTTATAAAAAAGTTTGGTACAAAATAATAATACTAAGATTTTCATACAAAAATAATTCACTTATATATTAAATTTCTTTGATGACTGTTGTAGGTATGGTATCTCTCTAACAAAAACAGTGATTGTAGATCCTGTTATTATGCTGGTTTATCAAAGAAGGCATTCCAAATGTCTTTCAGGTGTCAACACATTTCAATATCTGGAGTCAAGTACAATAAAATATTTACTTACATATTCTAATTGTCCTGTGCAAGCACATTAGGGAAATATCATATTGTAATCTGAACTGGTAACTGATCAGGTCTTTGGCATGTCTCTTTTCAGTTCAACTTTTTTCAGAACTATCAAAAGTCCCCTCATCAAACTCATACAAGTCACACAGCAGATCAACTGAAAAAAAAAAAATTAACATTACATCGAGAATTTTCCGATAATTACTATTAACATTTACTTTTGTCTTGTAAATCAAGACAATAATGTCTAATCAGACAGAAATACAACTGTCTACTGGAGATACGTAATGACATGTAAGAAGTGAAACATTCAGAAAAGAACCTGCACAGCCTATCCAAATGCTATGCCCAATATATTTAACATGGATGGAAAGAAAAGACAGGAAATATGTGCAAGAGAAGACGAGAATGAGGGACTTTGGAAAGGAAAGAACTTACAAAGATGATAAATTCTCTGCAAGAGAATAAGTAGTGGGGAATAAAATGAAAGGAAATAGTGATATGATGGCTGGCTATCTTCATCTAATAAGAGGAAGAATAAAATGTCAGTAAACTAATCAGTTGCATGTGCGATGAGGACTTTCAAACCGAGACCATTAAAGAAAAGAATGCCTAATGTTTTACAAGCTTAACAGAATCAAATCAAACCATGGGAATGCAATAATGTTAAGGATGCTGAGAATAGGCTCTGATAAACCTTTATCTATAGCATATATCCTCTTCCAACTCCAATCCCATTTACATGAGGCAGATCAAATGCATACATCCGGTTTGAAAATTGGTTAGCCATGTGGAACGTGGCAACATAATATATGGAAGAGTTTATTTGTGTAATTTATCTTTCAAATCAATTTTGCTACTCTGAGTCATGCATTCATACTAATTTCTAATATTCTGCCTATCTCCTTAATGTTATTTAT
Organism: Panulirus argus; assembly: GCA_038088735.1. Lineage (NCBI taxonomy): Eukaryota > Metazoa > Arthropoda > Malacostraca > Decapoda > Palinuridae > Panulirus > Panulirus argus. Next base: position 8,061 of record JAYMFT010414312.1, on the reverse strand, counting down.
ACTGTATATGTACCCTCTTCTATTCTCCACAAGCTAATGATAAAGTCCTTAATTTAATTTAATATATGAAAAAAAGTACACCTGGTCCCCATCTAAAGGAATCACAACTAAGGAGAAACACTACATAGTGGATAAAGTTTAAACATAACATTCAATGGGATAACAGATGTGTGAGTGTGTGTTTTGCCCCTGGAGATTTTTCAACCAAATTTTCCCTCAAAAATTTTAATAAAATGTCAAGAAAAATAGAGTGCAGTTCTTGTACAAAATCAATCTTAGTAATAAAAAAAAAAATAAATAAACCTCAGATTTTTGTATTTAAGTATAAAATAAATGTGATTCAATCCTATAACATGTAACTGATACAGATACTTTCCTAAATCTCAACCCTGTTTTATCACTTGAGTGTGATATTTGTTAGAGGAAAATTTAAGCACAATGTACCTAATTACAAAAACAGTGATACATGTAAATATATTAGAGTATTGCATGAAAAGAATAGGAAAAGTGACAAGAGCAATCACCAGTTTGGCGGAGATCCTCCCTCATCTCTTACTATTATCAATTTTATCATGTTTGTGGTGAACAGTGAATCAATGAAATGTAATGTGCAAATTCTGAATGAAAAATCTAAAAAGGGAAGAGAGTTGCACTTTAAAATAAAATAGCCATCTGTAAGGGCCTGTAGTGAAGTAACCAACCAAGGAAGCCAGAGCAAATGAGTGGTGGTGTTTACTCTTCTGCCCACCATCCTTACACCACCAGCCTATCGCCACATAAAGTTTCACTTTCAATCCTAATCATGGGACTGGTTATAAATTTTGTGTAAAATAGGTTGTCTTGATTGTTAACTGTAAATCTGGTGGATTCTATATCACTGCGATAACAACGATGCACAATTTCCTTTATGCAGAAGTAGAAATACTGCCAGAAAACCCATTTACATATCTTATTTCTTTTCCAGTATTTTTGTACTGAAATAAAATGTTAATTTCTACAATGAATTAATGCAATTTTACATCATAAGAATCTGGGTTAAGCTGCCACCACAAGGAGGAATGGTCCAGTGGTGGTGGTTACCCCTTAATTATCTGCCTCCTCTGCTCCACTACCTAAAGTATCCCTTCAACCTCAATCATGAGACTGGATATTTATGTTTAGCAAAATAAATTATCATTTTCGTTAACTATAAATGTAGTGGATTCCATATCAGGGAGTAAATGACATGACTGTATACTGTATACACCTTAGTAAAAGCCACCTCTTGCTTGTGATTGCCTATTACTGCCATGTGCAGCTTTTAAAGCTTTATATTTTTCCATGTCTACATTATTTAATTATCGTTTTAAGAATACCAGATAAGCAGATCACAGGGTAGTGGGGAACAGGTGTATCATGGAGTTTTCTGTATCTCACTAGTGGTCTGCAGTCTTCTTTCCTCTGAAGAGTGATCAGTGTCTTTTTGAGAAGGTAAGCTACTCGTTTTTTTCGATAGAGAGAACTGCTCTAATTCCAGTCAGGACCCTCTTTACATATTTCTCACTGGTGAATGTCTGTCTGAAATGCTTCTGTACTCAGTCTCTTCATATGCAATATTCTTTTGGTGTTTTCATTCCAGAAATGATTCCAGTTGGACTACATACAATTCAGTTTCACGGTGCTTCCTACCTAATACAATCACTATTAAATTTGTCTAATCACCTGAATGGTGGTGAGCATTATGCTTTAGTACTTAACGTAAAAAATGAAATTTAGTACATTACTTCATCTGGCAGATTTCTTTGTTGATTAAAAGCAAACTTGTCATACAGTCTAAGGTTCAACTGTTCATCTATACTAATTCCTCTGCAGTTCTTGGCTACAGTGCAGTTTCCTAACTATTTCCATCTCTTTCACTGAAGGCTGAAACCTTCATGCAGATTTATACCTGGGGCTGAGTTCCTAAGACTATTAAGGCAAGATTTTATTTTCCCTAATTTATCTATATTATTCCTGTGCCTGTGCATGTGGTACCTTAAAGATCTTTGCATTACCTAAATTTAAGTTTTCAGTCTTGAAAATTAACACTAAACCATTTGAGGCTGTCATTAATTAAAAGCACATCTTTGATCATTTTCTTTCTTTCATATTCATCATTTCTCATATTAATAAGGTAGCACAAGGTACAGATGAAGAAAAGGCCTCATTTACCCATATCTATTCTCTAGCTGTCATGCATAATGCACTACAACTACACACCTCCTATCCAAAACCAGGCTCAACTGACTTTTCTGTAGTTTTCCCTGGATGCTTCATATGCCCTTGTTTAGTCCATTACATCATGTCTCCCTTCTGTATACCATATCACTCCAATTTACTCTATCCTGTGCATGCCTTTCACCCTCTTGCATGATCAGTCCCTGAGTACTCAAAATATTATTTACTCCATCCTTCCACCACCAATTTGGAGATGGATATATACAGTCCAAATCTTCAAAGTCCTTCCTATTTTGCTGCAGCTGTACAGGTTGCAATTTCAGATCCAGAACATACTGTCCCTATTGTTTTTTATGCGAGTTTCTATGAAGAATGTAAACACTGTATTTGTCAAGTGGCTACATCACTTATGAAAGTAATTTTGTTAGCTTCATGATACTATTCATGTCCCTTGTATGCTAGAAAATATGAAGAATGTCAAGTTTCTTATTGATGAGACAATATTTAAAAATTTTACAAAAGATTTTTTATTACTTTGCACTGATCCTACAACCATGGTTCATGTGTTGATGTTATACAAGTTTTCATTTCCCAGAACAATTCTTTCAAAACAATATTTGCTATTACTCAGATTTACTTTCATTATCCTACTCTCACACTGTCAAAGTGACCTACGGTATCTTACTATTCAACTCTTCATTTGGATTACCATGCTTACCCTCCTAGAAAACAGGAGTGCCCAAGTGTCCATTACACTTCAAGAATTCAGACTGAATTAAATACCCTTTTGTTTTTTCTATTACCAATACATCTTTTCAAATATATCTATTCTGTTGTGCTATGGGCTTTCTTAGTTACAATTCATAATGCAGTAATGAAAAACGATACAGACTGAGATAAAATAATGAGAGGAAAATACTCTTTTGGGTTGCATGAGCTGATGGAACATGGCAAAAACTGAGGGAATGTGGTGGGAAGCTGCCTGAAGCTTAACCTTTTAATGCATGGCTTGAACTCTGTAGAGGTAGTTTTCTGCTTGATGTGTGGTTTGACTTTCATCAACATTGTTAAAAAATATATCACTTTGCTGGAGTGCTGCCAATTTCAGGCAAAATTTTTACCAAATATAAAGCTATACTGCCTTCTTTTAGAAACTGAAACGTGGCCATTCTTTGTCTGTTCCTGGCACTAACTCGCTAACGCCAGAAATGGCAATCAAGTGTGAAAGAAATAAAGCTATACAATTCACAGTACTTACATTATTTCATAAAATTATTCTGTCAGTACTACTGAAAGTACTGTATACTTTTGGGATATTTTTTTCATAATTTCATATTTTTTCTTTCTTGAAAAGCAATATTTTTCTCCATCTGATGTTTTTAGGGAATTTTAGTATCTTATGTGGAAACTTCATGGTCTTTTCATAATAAAAAAAAATAATAAAATGACAATTTCCATTTTTTGACATAAAATGAACACTAAAGAAAACCTTGTGGAATCAAAATACACAGCTAAAAGCTAACAAACATGGTCTGTGTTTTTTCTGTGCATATCCACTCTATCTTTTTAAGTAAAACTTTCCTACTGTTCTAAGTGTTTTTCTTTATTATTTTTCATAGTGTTATGCTGATAACTGCCATAAGATAAGACATAAAAAAAAATGAAAAATACTCCTTTGGGTCGTGTGAAATAAGGGAACACAGTACATGTTCAGGAAATGAGTTTGTTGTGTGCTCCTGCATAATGAACCTTTGATTCCAGGAGGGAGTTGAGTGCATAAACCAGTAACATTTCTACATGAAGCCTATTACAATAAAGGACAGACTAAACCTGTATGTGATTATCATTAGTTCAGGAGTTGGGTAGAGGGAGGAGCCCACTCAAAAAAAGTGTGTAGAAAAAGTATATGTAAATTACAATTTACTGTATCATTCACTGATCATAATTTGAACATTTTAAATGAGTGTGTTGGAAGGTAAGAATTCCAAACCTTTCAACACCTATCAATGCACATACTGCATTAACCTACAATGCTACTGTTTCTGATTATGCAGGTGTCTATAAGACTACATAGTAATCGTGAATATATTTTCAATATCTTACCTGTTTGTTTGTCAGGTTGTATTTCTTTTGCATTAGCAATGAGAGCCCCCATCAGAGCAGTATAGTGAGGGAGATAGGCCACTTTTTCCCACCAACCTGAGTCTACTATGGACCAACAGTGTAACACTCGGACGGATGATAACAGTAACTTGTACACAGCGGTCTTTTTGTAACCTGCATAAATGAACGTTCATGAGATTAATACATCCTAAGGAAATAATTCCATTGGAGATGACTATATACAGCATTAACAGTGAATACCGAAAATAGAAAGAATGCTCTGTGAAAAATATAAACTGGCTGTACTTCATGTGAGCATTTGAAACAGTGAATGATATGGAATAAGAATATTATCCTTACCTCTTTCTACCTCAGAAAAATCTAATAATTTGTAGATCTGCTTAAGAAGTGTGGCCAAAAGTTGAGATGAGCATGAACAACTTGACTGCAACCAAGGCGGTGGCTCCTTTACCAAGCATGTTATCCAGTCTATAAGTGGAGTGACTGAAGTTATCCCAGTTTTACAAAGCTTCCCAATGCAGCTACAAAGCTTACCAACTAAACATGAACCTGGATTGGAAAGCAGAAAGTAAAGTAAAAATCAGTACATCTTCAGATACACGTATACATAAATACCCCGATTAGCACTCAAAATACATTCCTGGAATATGGAGCACTAAGCGAAACAGCTCTCTATGGGATCACTATATTATTGCATATATGGACATTTGTTCCTTACGATGTTGTTTTACCTATGAGATATATACATTCCATTGATTTTATTTGTGAAATGTTTCTGTATTCTTCTGTCTTGTTTAATTCAATCTGCTTTACTTGTGATCATACATCACAGGATACAACACAGGAGTATTCAAGTTTACTTTTTTTCAGTGAAAAAAAGTAACTCCTATTCCCATAGTGCACACTACCTCCATCTTTAGACCAATATTTGGATCAATGCTTCCTTCAAAGCAGGACATCAGACAAGAAGTGGCAAGAAGGGGAAAGCAAGACCCAGTGAGAGTGAGCTGTCTAGTTAAACCAAAAAAACATTTCTGCATCCCTGATTTCAGCCAACTTATTCCACATGCTGACCACAGCATGAAAGACAGAGGGTTAAGATTTGGTCTAGCTACAGATACAGTTTGTGTATGAACTAGTATAAATTACTAATAAGCATAATTTATGCAAAAATTCTGCAGCACTAATTCTTAACCGAATTTTTTATCAAAATAAAAAGGCTAATGAATGAACATGGGATGTAGGTTCGTAAGGGTGAACAGTTTGTATGAGCAATGAACCATGACTGAAAGAGGATGGAAGTCGTAGACACCATTAGAAAGGGCAAATTAGGTTCGTGTGAGATGAGACAAAAAAGTTTTCAGAATTTTCTGTACAATAGTGTGAAAGCTGTGAAATAAGGCCAGCAAGATGATACAAAATATGTATGTGAGAAATCGTGTTAGGTTTTTGGCAATTATGTGTGGCTTGAAAAGAAGTTTGAATAAAAGTGTACAGATAAAAAATTATTACCTTTGAAATTCAGATCTTCGAGGTTTACTTATTACACATACACCATGTAATGATGGACAAGAGGATGTTAAAGATATACATCTTTTGAAAAAACATGAAAAATCATTGGAGGATGTAGATCTAGTTTAGAACTCTGTGAGTGGCTTGAATGGATGGGTCAGGGCAGGAATGTCAGATAGGTGTAAGTGACATTGGTACAAAAAGAAGCGGAATATATGAAACACCAGCTATGAGCATAGCAAATACATACCTTAACCACAAGTCTTTATACTTGCCAACATACAAGAACTTAACAGCACAAAGCTAACAAAATTCATTTTACAAACAGTTTAACGACTGAGCCTTTTCAGTGAAAATCACATAAAAGCTTGTAAGGACAGAAAGATTTACATCCCAAAATTCAACCTACACTGGTCTGACAGAACCAGAAGGACAAGCAGAGAAGGTGAGCTGTATGCTAAATGTATACATGTGGAGCATGTGACATGAAGGTAGGATGTGGATTTATGTAAAAGGGTAAAGAGTGAGAGGATAAGGAATTAAAATACCAGTAAAAGGAAAGAGCTCGGTACATAGATAGTACCTCCAACGAAGAAGTGCAAGTGACTGGGATGAACATAAGAGAAAGCAGCGGGAGAGAAAGGTATGAGAGCTGAAAAGAGGCAAATGATAACCTTCCTACCCACCTGTAACAAGATTTTGCCTGAATGACGGCTAATACAATGAAAGTTCTAATGAACTTCAGAGAGCAGAAATCTTTTGGAAGGAAATGACAAACAAAGGGTTGGATGAACAATGTGACGTGTATGGGTATGGTTCATTAGTGACTGTTGGGTGTCAGCAAATAAAGTGAAATTTCCTTTTATCTCTTTCTTAGTGTAAGGAAATGGCAAGTTAATAATCACACATATGATATCAACATTATCAAACAGAGTTGGAACATTAGGCAGGAATATTAGGTAGACACATTAGGTAGAAGCAGTAGATAGGAACATAAGGGAAGAGCCTCTGGAAACACTGCACAAGAGTTGCCCCCTGCCAGTGGCTTGCTAAAGGGTGAGGCACTAAAGGCTAAGAAGCAGCAATGGAGTTCACCAATTATGGAGACTTTTTCTCCACAGCCATCAACCTTATGGAGTTCCAAAAGGGAATGGGCATCAGAGATACAGATTTATAGAGAGTACAGAGATCAAGATTAACCATAATGATAGCTGGGAAGAGCTATTGAGATGTCTAAACAATAAAGTTTCACAAACTTGTAGTTATAATTACCATGGTGACAGTCAAGCTTATCTGTTTAAGGGTAAGAGAGAGAATGGTGAGGGGCATTAATAATACTACAGAAAGATAGTGAAGCAGTATGTTTGAAAAAAAAAAGAAAGAGCAATGTAGAAGTTACTGCTTGAGTGACAAAGTACTGGTTGATCTCAGTCTGAGACATGAGTGCAGTTAAAATAAACTCCTGGGAAGATATTCTGAAATGACAGGGTTAAAAAGGTAAGTAATTAGTAAATATACGGGAGCCAATGTAGATAACATAACGAGGTAGTACAGACGTACGTTGGCTCATTGTTTTTGTTGTTACTGATTTGGCCAAAGGATCCCTTCATGGGAATTCCACACTAACAGTATCTGCCACAACCCCCTGATGATCTCAAGAGACCTTGGAGAGTAAACATCATGTGGTGGGCATGTAAAATGTAGATGAAGATTACATATTTGCCCTCACTGGAATGGTGTGATAGCATGACACATGCTTCTACGGGTTTTGTCTTGGGTGGGGGTGCAATGAGAGTTCTGCTAAGGGGACTGTTCAGCATTTGGTGGGCAATAAAATCACTTTCTCATAGGGCCCCATCAACCATGTCTTCAGTCATTTTATTACATTAATCTATCAAGCACATACTAAAAAACTCTTCTTTACATCTTTTTAAACATGTTTCTTGCTTAATTTAACCTCATGTCCTATGGGAATGTCGGTGAAAGGGGCAGGGGGGGAAGAGATAACAGGGAGTGATGGAGTGAGTATTTTGAAGGATTATTGAATGTGTTTGATGATAGAGTGGCAGATGTAGAGTGGGGTGCAAAGTGTGAGAGTCAGTGAGAGTGGTGTGGTGAAAGCCTTGCGGAAGATGAAGTGCGGCAAGGCGGTAGGATTGGATGGTATTGCAGTTGAATTTATTAAGAAAGGGGGTGACTGTGTTGTTGATTGGTTGGTAAGAATATTCA
>JAYMFT010414301.1:0-18036 GCA_038088735.1 Panulirus argus | reverse complement strand
TAATGCACTGAAACCACAGCTCCCTTTCCACATCCAGGCCCCACAGACCTTTCCGTGGTTTACCCCGGACGCTTCACTCAACAAAAATCTATAATTTGGACTTTAAATATGTCCTTCTGTGATACATTCACTTTTGTCCTTCTTCCCTTTATACAATGGCACTGTATACTGTATATCCTCTTTGTCAAAACCTCCCCACTCATTCTTCTTATATCCATCATTTCAGCTCTCTCAACCATAATCTTATTACCTCACCTGTCTCTTAATCAACACTTCTCACACAACATACTATCCTCAAATATTTCATTTCACACATACATTCACCCTCCTCCACAAGTTCTCATCTAGAACCCATGCCTCACATCCATATAACACGGTCTATCTATCTATCTATATCTCTGATGTCCATTCCCTTCGGAACCTCCCTCAAGAGGGTGGCCATGACAATAGTCTCCATTACTGTTGAACTCCAGTTCCACCTCTTAGCCTTTAATGTCTCAAGTTTAACAGGCCACTGGCAGAGGGCAATTCTAGTGCAGTGCTTTTCAGTGTCTATCTAATGTACCAAACTACTACTTCTACCTAATGCTCCTAACTACTACTTCTACCATATGTTTCTGCCTAATGCTCCACCTTCATGTTCCGATCTACTACTTCTATTGCTCCTACCATTATGCCAAAAGGCAGAGTGAGAACATAGTGCTCACTGCAGGAAAATCTAATTACAAAGAATGAGTTGTGTGAGTTCAATGTTGTCAAGCATTATGTGCGACAAGGAGAAATTGTATGTTTGTGGACAGAATGCTAGCAGTCCACATGTGGGTGAGGCAGAAAGAAAAGACAGCTACCTAGGTGAAGGGAGCACAACTTGACAACTACTGAAGTGCTGGCTTCACAAGAGCTGTCACTAACCCTCCCAATACCCAGGCAGGTAATACCGGTAATATGCCTCCCTGGTCAGTGGCTACTTACCAACTATTACTTACAACACAGTCAGGACTATAATACATGCTTATATTCACTCTTCAAGAGAGCAACCTCTCTTTTCACACATTCTTCAATCCTCCCAAAACCTTTGCCTCCTTACCCTCCCTATAACTCCTAGAAGCTCCTATGGTTCCATTTACTGCCATGTTTACCCCTAGATGTCTAAAACAATTTACTTTCTCCATGTTATATTCATTCAAACTCATACCCAAATTATCCTTGCTCTCCACTGCTAACCTTTAAAACCTTTTTTCTTTTTTTCTTTTTACTCTCAACTTTCTCCTTTCACACACTATCCCACTCCAGTCTGCTACCAGTGCTAGGTCATCAGAAAAAAACAGCTAACTCACTTCCCAGACACACTTTCACTCAATAATGACTACATACCTACCCCTCATGCCAAGACCTTTGCATATATCTCCCTCATCACCCCATCCATAAAAAATTAAACAGCTGGAGATCCATCTTCACCCAGAACCACTCATCTTCCTCTCTACCTACTCACACAGACACCTTACTCACTGATTCTAATCACTTTTCTCCTATACTGTATATTCATGATACCTTCCACAAAGCATTTCTATCAACCATCTCCTATACTGTATATTCATGATACCTTCTACAAAGCATTTCTATCAACCACATCATATGCTTTCTCCTGATCCATGATATTTTTTTTAATACTTGATAGCTGTTCTCAAGTTGGCACCAGGAACAGATAAAAATGGCTGCTTCGCTCACATCATCCATCCTCTAGCTGTCATGTGCAATGCATCGAAACCACAGCCCCCTATCCACAACCAGGCAACACAGAGCTTTCATTAGTTTCCCCAAGCCACTTCAAATACCCTGGTTTAGTCCACTGACCAACGTATACCACGTCACTCCAATTCACAGCTGCATGTTCAGGCCCTGATCACTCAGAATCTTTTTTAATCCATCCTTCCATCTTTAACTTGATCTCCTGCTTCTTGTCCCCCTCTACCTCTGACACATACATCCTCTACGTCAACCTTTACTCTCATTCTCTCAATAAATGCCACAAACAAATCCCTCTGCTTTTCTCAGTATTTCTCACACACTCTTCAAAGCCAACACTTGATCTAAACATTCTACACCACTCCTGAAACAGCACTGTTCCTCCCCAATCTGATGTCTTAAGCATGCCACCATCCTCTCAATCACCATTCTTCCACATAACTCACTATGTATGCTCAAAAACCTTATACCTCTGTACCCTGGACACTCACCTTTGTCCACCTTGTTTTATACAATGGCACTATACATGTATTCTGCTAATCCTTAGGCATCTCCTCATAATCCATGCATATAGAGAGAACCCTAACTAATCAATCACTAACACAGTCACCCCCTTTCTCTTTAAGTGCAATACCATCCACTCCACTTCACTCCAGCCATCTTACCAAATTTCTTCTAATGCAAGTCTTTCACCAACTCTTCTCTCTTTACTAAACCACAAGCCATGTCTCTCACTTTGCATACCTCCAAAACCCAAACACCTTACATCAAAAACATTTAACAATCCTGGTAAGTACTCACTCCATCTCTTTACCTCATTCCTACTTCCTGCCCCTGGAATCCTTTCTATCCTTATGAGGCTCCTGTGGCATTCAGGAAGCAGGCCACATCCATGGTTGGGACTACAGATCATAATGTGATGTTATTACCTGTTTACATTGTATGGGGAGGGAGTTTTACACTTGTGGGGAACCATCTCTTGAATATTCTCTACTATCATACAAGTTCTTTAATCAATGTATGCTGTCTACATTGACCATGACTTCATTCATTCTATTTCAATCATCCACCACTCTTATACCTCTTTACACATCTTTTAACTTTCATTCTATTTCAATCATCCACCACTCTTATACTTCTTTACACATCTTTTAACAAGTTGCTGGCTTAATTTTATGTTAAGTCCTCTGGGTGCTCTATCCCTTGTCTCTCAAAGAACTGTTCACTGTCCAAGTCACTGGTCAGTTTAAAAACTTTAATTTGTGATGAAACCTTCCAACACTCTTCTCTCTTCCAAGGTGGGCATATCTAAAGTCTTTAGCCTTTCCCTGTAACTCATTTCTCTTAATTATAGCACAATCTTTGCTGCCCTATTCTGGACCTTCTCTATAAGCTTTATGTGTTTCTGTAGGTGCAGTAGCCAAACCTGAGAAGCATACTCTAATTTTGGCCTTAAGTAGGATATGAATGGCTTGCTAAATAATTCCTTGTATATATTCTTAAAATCTGTTCTAATATTTGTCAGTAGACAGTTTCTCTTCTTTTCTATTCTAATGTGGGAATCTATCAACAAGTTTGGAATGGAGTTTACACCAAAGTCCTCTCACACGAAGAATCCTGAAGCTTATTTTCTGCTAGATAATAATCATATTGATGTCTTTTTATACTTTGCCCCAAACTCACTTGCTTACATTTGCTCAAGCTGGATTTCAGCAAAAACATTTCAGACTAACTTTGAAGTCTACTTAGGCCTCCTTATTGGCTAATGCAATTCTCCTTACTTTTCACTTCCCTTATGACTTCTGCATCACCTTTAAAAATATTCAGGTATGAGTCTATTCCTTCAGGCAAGTCATTCACATATATCAAGTAGAGTGATGGTCCCAAAATAGAACCCTGGGGCACTCCACTGGTGACCTACACCCGTCTGGAGAAGGCTCGTTTGATATGTCCTTTACTCCCTTACACTTGACCTACACCCATCTGGAGAAGGCTCGTTTGATATGTGTCCTTTACTCCCTTACACTAATATAATCTTCTATCTATCAGAGGAGTCTATCCTTATTCCAGCCTGGTAGTCCAGCTCCTAAATCAGCCTCCCATGTAGTACTGTTTCAAATGCTTTCTGGCAGTCAAGGTATAAACAATCAACCAAGCCTTCCCTTTCGTATACAACAGAGCTCACTCTCTTACAGAAATCTAAGCGATTCGTTCATTACACAAGACATCCTTTCCCTAAAACAAGTTGCCTCTCACCTATGTAACTTCTCCTCTGTAAAAAGTCATCTATTTGCTTTCTCATTAACTTTTTCAGTACCTTCCAGACCACACTTGTCAAGGAGACTTGTCTGTAGTTCACTGTCTCTTCCTGGTTTCCTTTCTTACTGATGGGTATGAAGTTTGCCCCATTTCCACACACTTTGCATTTTGCCTCTCTACAGCAACATCTTGAAAAGTATGTCAAGTGGTTCAGTCTAGTGCATCTGCCTATATCTCTTGTGCATACAGTGAAATTTCATCAGGACCATGAGCATTGTATGAGTCAACATCTTTTAGTATATGTAAAGTGGGGTGTTGAGTCAACTCAGGAGGGAGCTTCTGAGTTTTATTCCTCTAACTTTTTGGCTTGCACTGAAATTTTCTTTTGAGAAACGAAGTAAGATACAATGATACTAGTCTATACATTCCCACAAGAGAATGCTACCTCATCCGATGCCACTCCACATGCCTTATTCTTGGCTGGCCATGTTTCTCATTCCTCTGCCTTGTTCCCCTGCTTTCTGCGACTGCCATTTTTGCCAGTGATCTGCCCGAATATATAAAGTCCTCACAACTGTTTATTATGTCATCCATGCATATGTAGGTAGCTTCCATGGCTTTTTCTATTTGCTTGTTCCGTCCCTCAAGCACTGTATTCGCCTCTTTCCATTTTGATAGGTGTACATATTCATCTATGTGGACAACAAATGCATTCAATGTCCTATGATGAACACTGATGAATATCAGCTTCATGTTTGTTGATTCTTTTTTGAAATACCTCATGGCATTTCCTCATAATATGTGGCCTGACATCCAGAACATGGTATATTGTATATCACACTATCCTTGTTGATACCTTTTCTGCTTCTTGTTATCAACACATTCCCTAACTTCATCCCTGATGATGTAACAACGTTTATCCCCACCATGTATCTATTCTCATCAGAGGCCTTCCTTGAACTGGAGACTGTTACATAATTCTTGTTTTCCTCTGTCCTGTTCTCAACATTCCCTCCGCATCTTTCCATTATGTTGGTCTTCTTGAGTTTGATGAAGTCTTTCAGGGTAACACAACTTCTTGAAGACCTCAGTGATGAATCTATTTTCCTCCTCGAAGTGTTCATCACTGCATATTCTGACTGCTCTTTAGACGAACACAATAATCACTCCAGACTTTGTTCTCTCTTTGTGTGCTGATAGATAATGAATAAATTCATACCCAATGGTGGTTTTCCAATACACTGAAAACTTTACACCTAGGTCAGACCTCCATATTATCATCTCCCAAAAAAAAAAAAGGCAATTTCCCATTCTCTTCCTCTTCCATTGTGAATTATGGTCTCTCTCTCTTTTTTTATATGCTGAAGGCTTCAGTCACGGACAATAGTCCACATCAAGGTCGGGCCCTAATTGAAATCTAGAGAGAATTAAGAAATGGGAAAAAAAGACAGGGAAAGCATTTACGAATTTTTGAGATGGGTATGATGTCTGTCCCATTTTCACATCTTTGGCATTCTGCCTCTCTCCAGCAACATCTTGAAAAGTATGTCAAGGTCTGTCTAGTGTATCTAACTATTCTATCTATATCTCTGGTGCCTGTTCCAACCTAAAACTTCCTCAAGGGGGTGGCCACAGCAATAGGGTCTAGTACAGGGATCGGCAACCTTTGGCACACGTGCCAGACTTGGCAAGCAGAGTCCTTGACTATGGCACGCCACATGATTTGAAGGAGCAAAGAAAAAAGTTAAACAACAAAATAATGAGAGAGAGAAAGAGAGAGAGAGAGAGAGAGAATGTGTATTGTACATCCTTTTCATAGGCTATATAGTGCTGAAAAAAGTAACACGTGGCATGCAAGGTAGTAAAAAAGAATGGCATTAATTATAAACTGGCACACTTTGTTCAAAAGGTTGTCGACCCCTGGTCTAGTATATCTGCATACCTCTGTCTATTGATAGTGAGTGGTCATGTCTGAGCTGGTTTCTCTGCTTAACATTCATACTTGTTCGCCATCATCCATTTCCGATGCCACCCTGCCCCAACAAATCAGCATAAATGCACGAAAGAAAAGAAAAAATGATACATATACATGGCTGTGAGCAGATGTGGCCTTTCTTTGTCTGTTTCTGGCACAACCTCACTAACACAGGAAATGGCGATCAAGTATGAGAAAAAGAAAGCATACACGTTCCAAGTATAAACACTTAGATTAGATAAAAAGATAGATAGACGGATATCTTCAATAACTCCTGGTCACTCAACAAAAAAACAAAATCCTAAACATCTGGAAACATGCTAACACAGTGCCCATCTTGAAAACCTTCACGCCCTCTAATTCTCTATCCTCTTATCATCTTATATTTCTACAGTAATCAGCATGTAGTCTCTTTAAAAAACTAACCCAAAACAAAATCAAGCAAAATGTCCCCCTCTCACCCACAGACCACAGCTTTAGACCCAATTACACCAGTACTACACTACACATGACCTCACACAACACATCCTGAATGGCTTCAGCCAACCACAAGGACTCTCTTGCACTCTACTTGTTGCAACATATAACAACAGAGTATTTGCAACTCTTTCCCAACATCTCCTCACACAAATGATATGTGACATCACCCTCCAAAAAAACGAAAAAAGTGGCTAATCAATTTCACAGCTGCTGAAAAAGTCAGTCATTCATAAGGCCTCCACTTTCAAAACACTCAAACTCTACAATGGGATCCTTTAGGGAACAAAATTTTCACCAACCCTCTTTATTCTCATCCTTAATGACCATAAATTGGAAGTCATCATAAGCATACAACATCACTATCACAGCACATCATAACTCTACTAAAGAAACAATCAACAAACAACATTACATCACACAATTAGTACACTAGATCACCCAAAACAGAATTTTTGCATCCCTAGAGAAATCCTCCTTAACCCCAAAGAGACATGCATCCTTCCTGCACCCTCCCACAGGATGGAGTTCTTAAAGGGAACAAGTCATCAGAGATATGTAAAGATATTTTTGCATTTAAGCTTGAGTTTCATGGTTCTCAAGTATATCAGTTCATTTTCTAATGCACTATATATGAATTTGGAGATAAAATGGATTTAAATAGTAAATAACTATACATAACGACTTTCATTTTTCCTCAATAACTGAAATCTTTGAAAGACACCCTGAAATTTAATTGAAAAATGAAAAGGTTTAGATGTGCTAACCTTATGCTTTATATAACAATGCTTTAAATTCTTTACATTATAGAGCACATATCTCAGTTTTTTCTTTTCCAATGAAATCTGGTGAACCGCAATCTTACACTTACTGGATTAAACTCATAGCAGTTTTTGAAGATCAAACGAATGTCCCGTACAAAGTCCTCTAAGGCCTCATACTGATCAGAGCTGCCTGGTGCAAGTTTTCTCTTGACAATCTCAAGAGCTATGGGATGTTTGATCACTTCATAGTATTCTGTCAACTGTTGGAAAAAACAGAGGAAAAAAATAAAAATCACATAGAATCCTACTAAGTACATTCCATATATAGTTTTTCACATAAATAATTTGGTAAATGAAAATATATATATATTCACCCAGTATACGGAAGCTTTTCTTCTTTTTCATACTTGTCTGCTGTTTCCTGCATTAGCATGGTAACCTCAGGAACAGACAAAGAAAGGCAGCAGATCTTTCCATGGTTTTCCCTTGCTGCTTCACATGCAATGATTCAGTCCATCGACAGCATGACACCCCCTGTACACAACATTACTCCAATTCCCTATCCTGTGCATGCTTTTCATCCCCCAGAATGTTCAGGCTCTGGCGATTCAAAATAATTTTCACTATACTTCCATATCCAATTTTCCTTTTCCCAAACACTTCTGGTAAAATTCTGATAATGGGTGATTTCAATTAAAAAAAATACAGACTGGGGAATTTGGATTCTTATGGTGACAGGGAGCCATGGTAACACAAGTTTTTTGAGTGCATACAGGAAAATGTCTTATACCAATATGTTAAGGAGCACACTATGATGGCAAGAGACTAATACACAATTATTACTAGATTAAATCCTCACTCATACGAGCACAGTCAATGAAAACATGATACATGATTCACCAATAAGAAGAAGTGATCATGTAATGCTGATGTTTGAATATGTGGATATTAAGAGACCAGAATTGAGACAGGAAATAAAGAGGTGATATAATCATGGAAACTACAGAAACTACACAAACCTCAGTAATTTCTATGGTAATGTATGTTGGGAAATAGAATTCAGTATAGGGACTTTAAGATGTGCATTGGCAAAGATATAGACAGCACTCTAGCCAACCAGCATTTGCAAGGTATGAGAGAGCATAGAACAAGTATATCAGGATAAGAAAAGAAGAATGAAGAAACTCTGAAAAGACTTATTGTAGATAAGGCAGATAAAAATCAAAATTTTTTCATATATTCATCAGGAGTCAGTTGTCAATTAAGAAGCAGCTAATCTGGCTTAGAAATTTGTGGAAAAAAATTGTAAAGGATAATGTAAGGTTATGTGAGGAAATGAATGGGTTCAAAAGTGTTTCCACAGTGGAATGGGGAGGAGGTTTTGGAAATCACTAAGATATCTAGAAAAGATATTAGTACAGTGCTAAAAGGACTTGACCCATACAAAGCCCATGGTTCTAATGAAATTTCATCATATGTACTAAAGATGTGTGCAGATACGCTACAGAAACCACTTGAATTACTGTTCAAGATGTCACTTATGAGAAACAAAGTGCCAAGGGAATGGAAAGGGGCAAATGTCATACCTATATATAAGAAAGGAAACCAGGGACTGGGCCTGAACAACAGACCGGTCTCACTAAGCAAGCAAGTGGATGACTTTCTACAAAGGAAAAATTTCGTAAGTGAGAGACAGCAATATTTTATGAAAAGGACGTAACCTGTAACTAACCGTTTGTGGCTTACGTGATACCAAGCTCAGTCCTAGACAAAAGGGAAGGCTGGGAAGACTATTAGTATCTGGACTGCTAGAAGGCATTTGACACTACCACACAGGAGGCTGATTAAGAAGCTGGATCACCAAGCAGGAATATGGGGAAACCCACAATAATGGATAGAAGATTATCTTAGTGGGAGGGAACAAAAATGCATGTCAGAGTAGCATTTTCCAAATGGGCTGAGGTGATCAATGGAGTGCCACAGGGTTTGATTCTGAGACCATTACTCTTCTTGATCTTCATAAATGACATACCTGAAGGTAAGGAATCCAACCTGAATATGTTTGCAGATGATGCAAAGCTCATGAGGAAAAGGGTAAGCAAGGACGATTGAATCAGCTTACAAGGGCACCTACAGAGTCTCCATAGTTGGTCCTAAGCATTGTTGATAAAATTCATCACAAGCAAATGTGAGGTAATGAGGACGGAACAAAGTAAATCATGACCTTAATATGATTATATCTAGCAGGAAATAAGCATCACAACTCTTTATGGATGAAGGACTTGGAAGCAAACATAACGCTAACCTGTCGCGAGAGCTCCATGTTACGAGAACAGTTAAGGAGACACACTCTGTCTGCTGGCATACATCAGAAGAGCTTTCAAGTATAAGGATACAAAAACATTTAGCAAGTTATTCATATCTTTCTCAGGTTTGGTCAATACAATGAGAAAAGCACAAAGAGCTCATAGAGAAGATCAAGAGGAGGATAACATAAGGTGGAACCAGAATTAAGAGTGCTAAACTACATGGAAAGGCTGGAGGCTTTAAATCTACCTACCCTGGAAGACATAAGATTGGGGGTGACCTTTTGACAACCTTTAAGTTTTTATAAGAAATTAATGAAGTGGACAATATAGAGTTCAAGATATGGAGAAACAGATCAAGCAGCGGGAATAACATTACATTCAGAAAATTGAAAATAAGGATGTAAAAAAATACATTTATAGCATAAGAGTAGTGGATGAATGGGACAGATTGACTGAGGGCATGGTAAATGTAGACAGCATACATAAATTCAAGAGGTTGTATGATAGCAGAGAGAGAGTTCAAGACATGGGTCCCCATGAATGTAAAAGTCCCTCCCTGTACAGTACAAATAGGTAATTACATATCCTCTTTGTCAATCTCTCCAAACTCATGCTCTTCATTCATGTAAACCAATCTAGCACACACTCTTCTGGTCTTTTAACTCTATGGAATATGGAAACAAATCTTCAAAACTTCAGTATAGGTGATTTCCCATCCCTAAATCATGGCATCTTACATTTCACCAACATCTCCAATGAAGCAACAGGGACACAGAAAGAAGCATAACCAAAGCCACAAGTTACACAACTCATAAAACAATGAAACTAACTCAGGCAAAAACACTCATAATCAAAAGAAATCAAAGAAGAAATCCAAACTCTAAATAGCATCATCACTGACCTAATCAATGAAAGACAAACTGAAAACTGGTACTCTTTCCTCAATAATGGTCATAAAATCTTAACCCTTACTGTGTGGGAAGGAGTATTTGTCTAATGGTCATACAATCTTAACCCTTACTGTGTGGGAGGGAATATTTGTCCAATTTACATATCTGTGCAGGAAATGAGATTTGATATTATACATGGATGCCTTAAACAGTTAGCTACTTGGGTTACTTCAATGAACATAAGTTATTACTGGCCTGATACATTATTCCATATAAAAAATAATAATCTAGCTGTTGAGGGTAAAACTGGAGAGCATGGGGTACTACTTGGTCTAAATGTAAATAGAGACAGCTTCTCCAGCTGTGTGCCAAACAAGGATGGGTGACTGGGAAAAAAAAAGTGTGTGTGTGTGCTCACGTAAGTATATGTGGGTGTGCGGGATTTAAGATGAATGGGTATTACTGGATTATGTGCTAAATAACAGGCATGCAAAATGGAGACTGTCAGATGTAAATGCAAAAGGGAGACTGTCAGATGTGAATGTGCTGAAAGGGGAAGCTGATGGGATGTTTGATAACTTCTTGGTGGAGGTGAGAGTTAAAGTAGCAGTGACTTTAGAAAAGTAAATGATATGGTGAAAGTGAGCAAGCTTGGAAAAGAAAATACTAACAGAATGCATAAAGAAGGGCTTAAGGTGAGAGTATACAAATCTAAGGGAGTAGGTAAGGAACAGAATGAATCTGAGGAAGCATTACTTACATGTAAAAAGGAAGTGTGTGGCATGTGGAAGGTGGGATGGAGCTATTTGAGAAAGGGTTGTGAGTAGTGAGATGAGGAAAGAGAAAAGGGGTGTGTGGGCAATACCTGCAGGGATGGAGTGCAAGTGACTGAGGAATGTACAAGAGAAAGTGGAAGGAGACTATGTAGTAGGTGCAGAGGTTGAAACAGCATGGTAAATGAGAGATGGGGTGAGAAAGACTCAAAACTTTTGGGAGAACAAAAAAATATTTTTGAAGGAGGTTAATAATGTGAAGGGAACAAGAGAACAAATAAGAGCATCAGTGAGGGTAGCAGATGGGAAGAGGTAACAAGCAATGAAAGGGTAAAGGGGAGATGGAGTGAGTATTCTGAAGGACTGTTGAAAGTGTTAAATGATATGGTGGCAGGTGTGGGAAGTGGAGATATACAAAGTGAGAGACATGGCAAATGATTTGGTAAAATGAGAAGAAATGGTGAAAGCCTTTCCTAAGATAAACTGTGGCAAAGCAAACTAGAGTGGATGAAATTGCAGGTGCATTTCTCAACATGAGGGTAACAATGATGTTGATTAGCTAGTCAAGATTTTCAATGTGCTTATGGTTCAAGGTGAGGTAACTGAGGACTAGCGGAGTGCAAGCACTGCACCAATAAAGAGAGACAAGGGGGACACAAGTGACTTCGATTTACAAAGGCATAAATGTGTTGAGTATACCTGCTAAGTTGTATGGGGAAGTGGTAATTGAAAAGTGGTAGCATTTTTACAGCATCACATTCAAGAAAAATTAATGTGACTTTTGGAGTGGTGAAGGATGCCTGGGCCAAGCGTTTGCCTTGAAAAGAACACGTGAGAAATACTCCATGAGAGAGAAGGATTTCCATGTGGCATTTATGGATCTGGAGAAAAAGTAAGATAAGGTTGACTGAGATGCTTTGTCTGAAGGTGCAAGGAATATAATGTGTGGAAGGAAAGCTACATAAAGCAGTGAGGGGTTTTTATCAAGAGAAGGAAGGGGGGAGTGTAAGTGGTTCCAAGCAAAGGTGGGTCTGTGTCAAGAAAGTGCAACATCATCATAGCTGTTCAATCTATTAACAGATGGGGTGGTGAGGGAAATAAATCTTAAGGGTCTTGGAGAGTGCCTACCCACTTCTAAGATTTTGTCATGATGGCACAACTAGTGTGTGGTACTCACGGAACCACCTGCTTGCCTGATAACAATGCTTCTCTTAACCATCAATCACAGATCTTTCTAGTTCTATAATGCTATTCTATCCAGCTGCTACTCCTCTAGCGTAGTTACCTGTTTGAACTTCATCCATTATTGACTCCAACCAAGAGTCTAGTCTTCTCTATGTTTCCATAGTAACTCAATGTAAAATTTCATTGCTCTCCTGGTAATGCATTAAATAAGCATTCCAGCTTTCTTGCTGGGCATTCACATATTTCTGTCTGGTGCCTTTTTAATATATTTCCAGGTATTACATTTGATCAGATGAATCTGTATCTACCTTGCTGAGCTGCTCTCTGATTTAGGATGTTGCTCTCTTAATCTTCTTATTTGTTTCAAAGCATGTGGCATATTAACATATATCTTTTGTGGCATATTATCATATATCTTTTTCCATGTCTTTGCAGTTAATAGAATTCAAGTTCTTTCATTCTTTAGTGGTAGTTCATATGTTCTAGCCTACTCATTTTAAGTTAATTTCTATGTGAATCCATTGTTTCTCTGTCAGCATTTCTTATTTTCTCTAATAGTTCAACTTCATCTTTGATTGTTGCATGTCTTAGTTTTTCTTTCTCTTTTCTATTCATCCACTGGTTTCTATCTCTGTATCTTTCTCTTAACTATATTTTCTTTTGTGAGGCACAAATTCTGTTATCATCAATTTATACAAAGGTAGAAAACAAGTTAGTTTTTCCAATGATGCACCTGAGAACTTATTCTAACTTGTGTTATCTTTTGAAATATTAATTTTGTTCCATTATATTTTGTCAGAGAAGAACTGAAGTTGCTTTCAAATAACTGTCTTCACTTTTCTCAGTCATACTGTCTTTGCATATTTCTACTTTATAATTTGTAAGGGAGGGTTTACAGTAAGCTGAGGGTAGGGGGCCGAGGAAGAGAGTCATTTGTTGTCAGCTGATGACACAATTCAAGTGCAGGTTCAAGTGAGAAATTACAGAGGCTGACATCTGAGTTTGAAAGTAAGCATAAAAGGATGATGCAGAGTCAATGTAAATGAAAGTAAGGATATGAGGTTTAGCAAGAAGGGGAACAGGTTGGTTTGAGAGTGAGTTTGACAGGGAAGAACCAAGAGAAAGGGGAACATTTCAAATATCTGGCATTGGCCAATGCGTCAGCTGGAGCTATTGGAGCTTAAGTGAATCATATGGGATGTGTGAAGGGGCAAAGGTCCTAAGGGCAATGAGGAGTGTAGAAAGGGAGGTCACTGTCTGTGAAGGCAAAGATGGGTATGTCTACTGGTACAGTAATCCCAAAGGTGCTGTGTGGGCATAATCTGTGAGCCCTAAATGCAAAAGAATGGAAGAGGGTGGCTGTGTTTGAAATAAAATTCTTGAGGACAAAATGTGGAGTAATAAGGATTGATCATATAAGGACTGACACTGTATGAGAGGTGTGGTAGAAAGGTGAATATGACTAAAACAGCTGAACAGAAGTGCTGAAATGTTCTGGACACTTTGAGTGCATAAGCTAAGAAAAAACAATTAAATGGATAGATATGTGAGGCATTAAAGACTGAGAGGTGGCTCTGGAGTTCACCGCCTATGTAGATTCTTTTGCTGCGGCTACCCCCTTGAGGGAGTTCCCAAGGGGAGTGGGCGTCGGAGATAGAGATAGACAGGCTAATGTCATATCATTCACGTGACAACCTCTTGAAATATTTCAAACCCTTTGGCTGTGATTTGCAACTTGTTACTATGCAAAATTTTTCTTTATGAAATATAACTAAGGCCCCACTATCAAGAAAACAATTGTAAACCTGTTTGGTTCTACATCCTTCTACCAACCAGAAATTGCATCATGAATGTGTACATTGCTCTTTGCGAACGGTGACGGACTTGAAAGCTCTTGTACGCACAGTGACTTGCTCACCGGACTGCTTTCATCCATACAGTGATTCATACATCTACTATCTCTGATTTTAACATGTTTTCATATATGTATATAATTTATGAATGTTATACTGTCAAAAGATACAGGATGTCTTTTGTACCATAACGCATAAATAAAGGTATACAATAATATAGTAAGTAGGAGCAATAGACAGAAGTAGTCACCGGGAACATTAGGTAGGAACCTCTGCAAACAGTGCACTAGAGTTGCCCTCTGCCAGTGGCATGTTAAGCATAAGGCACTAAAGGATAAGAAGTGGCACTGGAGTGCTTTAGTTATGGAGACTCTGTTGCCGTGGCTACCCCTTTGAGGGAGTTCCAATTGGAACAAGGGTCAGAGATATAGATAGATAGATAGATAGATGTGTCAGAAGTAGTGGGAGCAAGGGGCACGTAAAGACAGAGTAGTAAGAAAGATGGAGTGGAAGAAGCTAGAGTTATTGGGGCCCAAACTTTGATGGTGAAGCATGCAACAAATAGAATGAATTGGAGCAATGTGATAGACAAAGGACAGCTTGTCAGTAAGCCTGAACTAGGGTGTATGAAATGGGTAAGGGAAACCATAGCATGATTTATGGGGCTTGGCTGACAAAGGGCTCTGGTTTCATTGCATTATACAAGACAGCTAAAGAGTGAAAGTGAACCAATGATGCAATTTTTCATCTGTTTCTGGTGCTACCTTACTATGAGAGAAACGGTGAGCAAGTATAAGAAAATAATTCAAATAATCTGATAGCCATGAAGATTAAATCTTATTAAGCCATCCTTAACTTTTACAACTTGTTTCAGCTTTTTTTTATGTTGAAGGTTCTTCACAGACAAAAGTCCACAACAAGGCCGGGCCTTAATTGAAATACAGAAAGAATTATGAAGCGGAAAAACAAAAGACAAGGGAAAGTATTTACAAATTTTTGAGAAAGTGAAAAGAAAAACTGTCTTTTGAAATGTGCTAGGTCATAGTTATTGGGAAAGACATGAAAGGGTAGAGAGTTCCAAAGCTTTAAGGGATAGGAAAGGAAACAGTTATCAAAATGGCCCACCCCTGAGTTGCCAACGGCCACACAATAATCATGTGACACAGCAGCTTGCTGAGCACTGGTCTAGCTAGTGGTGTGGGCACTCAAGCAGCCAGCTCTCAGGAGCTATATATACTCCTGGAAGTGGATATATGTAACAATGACTTTGAAACATGGCTTTGTTTGTCCAAAGGTTTACAAGGTAAATATGTCCACTTCTGATGTCTTTCACTGTTTCACATTTGTTAGGGTGTGTTTCAAACTACTGGTAATTTACACATCATATGGGCTAACATGTGCCTTTAGACATTCTGGTATGCTGTTCATGGAAAGAATTCAAACATATCTACCCTCTGGCCAGATATGCTTGATTTCACATGGTGTCCTTCTTTTTCTATTATTCAGACAATTTCTTCACATCCTGTAACCATACTAGAGGGAGGTCCTTGGTGTACCTCCCGCCACAAAGAAAGCATTCAAAAGCTTTCCTTCATGCCTTTTCTAACAGTTTCATTACTCTATATATCTCTCACATCTACATATTCCAATTCTCTTAGCCCAACTATACTAGGTCATCATCAATCTCTACTCTTCTAACTCTTTTGTCTAGCTGGATTTAAAAGACTAATGACTTTTATCCATATACTACAAATGGGGCAAACAATTCATCAAGCAAGACTTTTGCATATGCTACATCATATTCTTCCCACTCATATGGGCTCTCTACACAGCTTCAGTTCTTGTCCAGTACATGACTCTCTTCTTAACTTCAGCTTTCCCATTACCATCCTTACTGACTGTTGGCCACAAGTACTTAAACTCATAGCTAACTTTTAATTCTTCCCCATTCAAACTGATATCATGCTAAAAGCCTAATACATATTAGCTCCTGACTACAGAGGAATGCATCAAATATAGCATAATGGCATATGTCTATGCAAATCAGAATAATCTTCTTATGTTACTGACACTTACCTCCCTATCAACTAATTCTCGGAAAGGTTGTGAAGCTTCATAATTACAGTAGAGCTCCAGCAATATTCTCTGACATATCTTTATGTCTCGTGACGTTAGTCCTACTCTTCTTTTAGATTTGTCACTGGAATCATACAGCTCTAGACTATCCAGGTCTGTACAGAGCATGCACTGCCATTTTTCATGCTCAGTAGGGAGGTGTGTAAGTGTTGGAATGTGGCAATGCACATGGAATACCTAGAAGGAAAAGAATGAGGTTAGTGGCAATAATAAGGAAAAAATCTATAGAAGGAACTATTCTGAAAACACATATTCACTTTTGGTAAATCTACTTTATTTCTCTTTATGCTACTCTTCTGTAATTGAAAACTCTTCAAGTCTATTATTTCAATAAAAATAAAAGACTGCTTTCTCAGTATTTTAGCTTCATTTCCTTAAAAAAAAAAATCTGATACAATCTGACACATCCATTATGAAAAAATTCCATCACAAACTCCTAAAAACTAAATCTGACTCTATCATATCTTGTCTAACTTTTTTAAAAGCATCAAACTCTGAAATCCTTTGCATCTCCCATTCAATCATCTCAGTCAGAGAAAATTGTCCTTCCAAGCAATACATACTTTGCTTTTATCTGTCTTATTATACAATTCCTATCTTATAAGATGTTCCAATTCAATTTAATAAAGTTTTCTTTTTTTAAGTACAGTCTCCTCATAAAGCTTATCGCTTACTTAAGGTGGGGTTATAATATCTCTGGCAGCATGGTACAATCTTGTTAGTCAAATGACAAGATATGTCGCTTAAGTTACTAAGTGGTACTGAGAATGGAAAGATGCACCTTTTGCTCACTTTCCAAGTGTTTAGTAATATTTTTCTATTTCTGTTCTAGGTGATATTTTTTCTCTGCCAGTAACTAACCATGGGTCCTAAGAAGTTCTCCATAAAGGGAAAGGCCTGTATTCTTATTTAGAAGCTAGAATATGTATCAAAAAAGGAGATTCAAGGAAAAATACCAAGGCTGAGTTCCCTACATAAAAAAAATTTTTTCCTGCTATCATTATCCTTCCTAAGATGCTGGGTCAGGTCAACCAAGACAGACCAGTAATGCAACTGATAAGGGATGGGTTTTCTAACACCTCAAATTTAATCAGGTTTTCAGTTGATGTATTTGTCTTCCTAAGTAAGCCAGATTCAGCTCTTCAGGGAGGGATGACATTAAAAGGAAGAAAGTCAGCCAAACTCAGCTCTTCAGAGAGGGATGACATTAGAAGAAAGAAAAAATAGTAACTAGATGGTGAACACAGCCCTACCAGTAATTCTTGAAATCTTACTTGTGGAAAAATCTTCTTGCTTTAATGGAGGAATACTGGCCTTTCCTTCCTGGGACAATTTCTTAGGACCCATGGTTTAATACTGATACAAGAAAAATATCTCCTGGAATAGATACAGCAAAAATACCACTGAACACATGGACTGAAAGTAAAACATGTATCCCTCCACCCTCAATACCACAGGGTAATTGAGGCAGCAAATCCGTCATCTTACTTTTAAGACTGTACCATGTTGCCAAACATACAATATTCCCACCCTAAGAAGGGTGACCATTCTGACCTCTCTAACTATCGTCCTGTAGCTTTGACATCTACCAATTCCAAAGTCTTTGAATCCCTCCTCAACTCCCATATCCTTAAACACCTCGAAAATCACAATCTTCTCTCTGATCACC
>JAYMFT010414290.1:0-18038 GCA_038088735.1 Panulirus argus | reverse complement strand
CGATGGCCACACAATAATCATGTGACGCAGCAGCTTGCCGAGTATTCCGTGGTCTAGCTAGTGGTGGGGACACACAAGCAGCCAGCTCTCGGGAGCAAAACCAAAGTAATACCTATAGAAAAGGGAAAGATAATCAACTTGTTTATTAGGTTGTCTTTAAGTGTTTTCCATATTGAAACTTTCATTTTTTCAAATACTCTTTTTTTATATATTCAGTGTATTTGTTGTATAATGATATGGTTCATTGGTAATATTGTGTAGCATGTAGAGCACCTAGGTGGAAAAAATTTTTGTGTATGGGGTTATGGGTTGCTTATGTACAATTTATACGTATGCGGGCCAGCACGACTTCTCTTCTGCTTTTTTCTGTACGAAGTCGGCTAGTCCGCTATCTCTTGTTTTATTTCATTAATTGTACGGCTCGTCAGCTGACCCTGCCACAGAAGCAATGTGGATTTCTTTCTCGAGGAAAGGCACGACTCCCGCTGCCGGAGAATTGAGATGACCTCCCCGAACTCTGAGGCCAATTTAGCCAATATTTCTTCCTGATCATTACCATAAATGTTGTAATGACCAGACATCTATATCAAGATGATATCTCTTACACATGAATATGGTTTACCAATGATATTTCCCTGAATTTCATTTGAATCTGAGAAGCCAAAGTTTATAGCTTTAAGAGCACATAACGAGTCCGTGTAAAACACTAATTTAACGTGATTTGATTTGATTATATAATCTATGGCTTTATCAATAGCAAGTAATTCCACGCAAAAGAAAAAAAAACAGATGTATGGTTTGGTAAACGGTACTTGAGGGAACATCCAATCGATCACTCACCTGTACCCACACTTCATCCGTGTTGGAGCCATTAATGTAGAAGTGGACATAAGACAGATGCTCTGTTATGACATCCCGAAAGCGCTGGTGTACCTCACACTTCGGCGCATTCACTTTCTTCCAGAGAGCTAGTTTCTGTTTACTTTTACTTTTTGTTTGCTTCCAGGGAGCCTGAACGTTCTTGACCGGTGCGTCCACTTCATTCACTTTGGTTTCGAAAACAGAGGTCTCAGAGGAAGAGTATCTTGAGGGCCAGGGGCCTGACACCTCTGTTGACAAACTGTTCGTATTGTTAGATGAGGCGACAGGCAGAAGTGTTATTCCACCTGGCCATCAGAATACCACACTTCAGACCTAATGTATTTCAACGCTGCCGGAGAGGAGATACATTCGCTTCAACTTCCAATTGTATAACTCTAGTACATGACAAGGCTCCAAGGCACATTTGCAAACATTTTTTCTGTAATACATCCAACCTCCCCAGAGTACAGTTGCTTGCCTAAGCATACTACTGGGAGCCATAGTCTAACTTGGATCTAATTTGGGACTTGTAGACCATTGATAAACATCTGTCAGCTACCCAAGAGGAACCCGAAAGATTTCTGAGAATATTTACCAATTTAGCATTTTAGCAAAACTTAAACCTAAGAATTTAACGTTATTTCGAAATGGGATCGGGTTGCTACTTAATCTTAACAGCAAATTCAGGATAATATTTTTGCTGGCAATCACAACCGCGACACATTTTGTTGCTAAAACCTTAAAACCCACACTGTAGCTAATGACGAACGGACTTAGTTGCAGCTTGAACCCGTTCAGCTGAAAACTGTGCATTATGGGAGGAGTGCTCATTGCACAATCGTCAGCATAAAATCAGTACTTAAGATTTCGAGGAAAGAAAGTGAAGACAGAATACTGTTGATCATATCAAATAGTGTTGGGCTGAGAACGCTGCCCTGAGGCATCCCATTTTCTTGGACAATAACTGCTGCAGTCTTAACAGCAGATGTTCTGTCTTTAGAAAATTGTTGATAAAAAATGGGTAAATACCCTCTCAAACTAATAGCATAAAGATAATTAAGATTCCGGTTCGCCATATCTTATCATAGTTTTTTTCTTAATCTAACTCAAATTAGATAATTTCTTTTTTGTGAATGAATCTAAAATACTATGCTCTAAATTTATTTTATGATCCGTTGTGTTTTATTTTCACGGAGAGCACACTGTTGATCATTTGATAAATTCTGTGATTCTAAAAAAAGAAAGAAGCCCTTTTATCGACCATTCTTTCCATGACCTTAGAAAAGTTGCTCGTCAGTGTAATAGGGCGAAACGAATTTACATTCTTAAGGCGTCCAGGGTCTTTTGGGATTAGGATGAGGTGCGCAAAGTGTAATAAGCTTGGAAAAGTTCGAGTCGTCCACATCTCATTGTACAATGCTAACAGCTTAGTCAGGTTAGCTTGACTAAGATGCTGAATCATCCCGCAAGTTATCCGTCTGGGCCCTGAGCTGGAACCTTCACAGGATTTCAGGGCAAGAAGTAATTCTTTCATTGAAAATGTTTTGTATATTCGGCAGTTAATTAGTGTGGCAAAGCTATTGTTGTTAGCTCGGCCTGACGTTTATGATCCAAAAAAAAAAATGTTCGTCGTTGGCCGAGCTACTTATGTCACAATCTCCTGGCGAGTGTGTTGGCTACGTCAGCCGGGTTGTCTATTGTGCCGGACTGTGTATCCAGTTGTTGGGTTTTGTATTTTCTTGTTTTATCTATATTATGGACCAGACCTGACTGATGGAGACGTCCTTCACGATGGTTGAAACATAACCACGCCAGGAGTCTATTTATGCTTGTTTTTTGTTCTTTTTGCCTGAGCCCTAGCTTGTTTATATGCAATGAAGTTATCTGAGGGCTCTTTGTCGAAAATCTTGTAACTCTTATTACGCTTACGCAGTGCAATAATCTGGTATCCACCAAGGAACTCTATGCATTGTGGATATTGTAGGGGTCTTAGGGACAAAGGGGTCAGCAGCCCTGAGGATGGTGTTGGTTGTATTTTTGACCTTTGTTTCAATGGCATCGCCTGATATATCAAGGATGGCTCGTTTTGCGAATGACACCCAATCTGATTTCTTAGAATTAATTTGGATGGAGACTGATTTACCGATATGTCGCATGTATAATAAAGACAATAGCACGTAGTTACTTTCCAAGGAGTCGTCATAAGTTCCCCAGGTGATGTCATTAAGTATATCTAGGGATGACAAGGATAGGTCGATGGCAGAGATGTTACCTGTCTTATCGTCTATACAAGTTCCACTACCATCGTTCAGAAGAGTGAGGTTAGAATTGATGAAATTAACCATTTGTTTCCCTCTGTAGTTTGCCCTGTTGCTTCCCAGCTGATAATGATGAGCTTGAAATCTCCTAAAATTAATTTACTTTGGGGTAATTGATCCAAAAGCAAGTTTAGCTCATCATCAAGTGCATTGAAACTGCGACAATACATTCAACAAATGGCCAGGTGTGTGTTATTTAATCTTACTCTTCATGCGACTTTTTCTAGAGGAAAATTCAAAGTCACTCCTGTATGGGGTAAGCTTTGGTGTACGTAAATAGCTACCCATTGAGCTTTCTCTTCTGCACGGGTGATAGTTATATAGATTGGTCTCTTGTAGACAGATAACAGATGGCCTTTATATTGCAAACTACAGTTGTAGTTGTGCTTGCTTATTCCTAAGGCCTCTACAGTTCCGTTGAATGATGCGTTGGTTTGAGAGTTATTTAACCGGCCAGCTTTATGAGCCCTTTTTCTGGTCCTGGACGAGTCCCCAGGGGAACGTGATTGGTCCCTGGAAGTGGCGTATTTGTTTACGTTCATCGAGTTTTAACGATTCCGCTGAAGAGAATTTGCTGACTATACTCCTCAACCATGACGTGCGATGTGGTTTCTTTATCTAAATTCTTAAGGTATCCTATCCTCTCTGACTTTTTTTAGGTTGTGTTTAGGATATGGCCTTGGAGTAGGAATCTTTTGTACGGTTTTCAGGTTTTGTGGGTTTCGGAGTAAGGCCATTAGGGTTTTTGGGTCGTGTTTCAACGGATCTCACGGTCTGCTTGACAATTGTACACATAAATGGTTTGCACCTCAGCGCTGAAGAGTAGGATTTATTAGGCTTTGGAATCTGGGGAGACTCTTTAACCCTCTTCCTGGCTTCACCGTATGAGATGATGAGTGCGTTATGTGAACAGACTTCCTTCTCAAACTTGAACCACAGATATTTCCAGTCCGAGCTTGAGTGGTCGCCCTTGCAGTTAACGCACAATGACCGTTCTGCCACACACGTGGCAGTAGTGTGATCCTCGCCGGAACGTTTTCCACTTCTTGCTGATAGAGTACAGGATTTTTTCGGGGTGACTACATCGCTGGCACTTGAAACAGCTCAAGGGTTTTGGAATGTAGGGTCGAACCTGACATCTCATGTATCCAACACCAATTGTATCCGGTAGTTTGGACTTTCCAAACGTTAGGCTTATTAAAGTGGTACTACGTCATTCGCCATTGACAAATTTGGTGATGAATTAGGCGACGATGACATCCTCGTCTGATAATTCCTTTATAACGTTCTCCTCCACCTTATCCATGACGTCAGGACAGAACATAACTCTCCTACATGAATTCATGGACACTGAGATTGAGGCAACAACACCATAAGTGTGGATTTTTCTCAGCTGCAGAAGGTCCGCCACTTGATTCGTCGGCTTGACTTTAACGAGATGATTACTTGCCAGTTTCCTTACTATTTCAACGGCTCCCGCCTGAACATCAATAATTTTCCTGATCAGAGAGGCATTGGGGGAGGCCAAAGTTGTCGATCCAATTGCATTAATTACCACAAATTGAGCATTCCTGTTCTTGATACACAAGTTACGGTCGTCATCACCACTTCCCCTACGGGGGCAACGGATGGTTTACGGGCATCCAACCTAGTAGGGCTAGCTCTATGATCTGGGATGGCGTACTACCCCAGACAATGGGGTCGGAAAAAAAAAGTGGCTCTCTTGAAAAGTATAAACAAACAACTTAACCATTACCCATTTTCTTCCGGTCCTAAAATCGTATTTTTAATATTTCTTACTCTCCTTTGGACTCTCTCCATTCTATCCGTCCTTTTTCAAGCAGGATGACCTAAACAACCTAATGTTCAAGATGGGGTCACACTGTTGACTTGTAGAGTAGGAATAATTTCCCTAAACCTAAATTCGATAGCCCTATTATGAATCCAGAAATTTTATTTGCTTTCAAAAATTCTTACTTGGCTTTAATTCGCTGTAGGTTAATACAGCCAGGTATTTTTCCTCGTGCATCTTTGTAGCTAAATAGAATTAATGCTGTAGCTTGCATCTTCGTTTTTATGTCCGTTGAAGCTGCAGACATTCAATTTCTATGTTGATTTATTTTCCAACTTAGTATGGTCTGCGAATTTCGATGTTCAGCAATGCATTTTATGGTCCCCTAAGGCCGCCCCGGAAAGGGGTCTTGGGGGTGGTCCACGTGAAGAAAAGACTGAAAGAAAGATAAATCTTCATAAAATTTGTTTACTGCTTTTGTATTCTGTTGTTCGAGCACTTAATGTTTAATTTCAAAGGTCCGGGGACCGTGCCCCGGTTTCCCAGCCCTTTCGTTGGACCTGCCTGTTGAAGGCTTCTATCACGGACAAAAGTCCTCATCAAAGCCGGGACCCAACTGAAACATAGAGAGAATTAAGAAAAGGAAAAAAAAAGACAGGGAAAGCATTTATGAATTCATGAAAAAGTGAAAGACCTGTCTTTTGAAATGAGCCAGGTCATAGCTACTGGGAAAGACATGAGAAGGTATCGAGTTCAAAAGCCTCGACGTGCAAGGAAATGAAGCAATTATCTAGCGGCAGAAAAAATGAGTCCAGTGCCGGAGTTGTCTGTGAGTCCGGTGGAGTCCACGGAGACAAAGCAACTTGAGAGAGAAGTACCAGAGTTATTCCCAGAGTGCGCAGATAACAGGTCTATGGCAGCTAGTAAGACAGACCGTATGCTTGAGGATGAAACTGGTGAGGTTGATCTGTGATACCTTCCCTTTTTGGTTTGGAATCCGAGGAGACAAAGGTTGAGACGGAGTGAAAATACATACCTTCTGAGGTTGAAAATGGTGAGGTTGTCTGTGTGATACTTTCCTTGCTGGTTTGGAATCCGATGAGACGGAGAGACTGAGAACTAACTCTGATGAAACTGGTGAGGTTGACTTGTGTGATACCTTCTTTGCTGTTTTGGAGTCCGAGCAAGAGTTAGTGGTGAGGCTGATGATTTGTCTCGAAGTTAAAAGAGTCCCAGGACCGAATGAATAGCTGGTATGACAAACGGTCTCGATTGAGTAGCTCTGAGACGGGAGACGAGGTGTTGCCTTCATTACCCCAACCTGGGCTT
Source organism: Panulirus argus (assembly GCA_038088735.1). NCBI lineage: Eukaryota > Metazoa > Arthropoda > Malacostraca > Decapoda > Palinuridae > Panulirus > Panulirus argus. The sequence goes on along the minus strand of JAYMFT010414290.1, from coordinate 11,738 downwards.
AAACAATATCCTAAACATTGATTCTACCCCTGCCAAACAGTGTGTGCCGGAGTGTGTCGCCAATCTTCCAGTAGGAGTTGTGTGTGGCGAGGAGGACGATCCAGTTACTGGTGCCCTGGAGACCTGGAGACCTGACGGAGGCATGGACCGGGAGTTGGAGTCGAAGCTCTCGTGTCTGACGGAGAAGCTTTGGGTGGAGATCGCTACACTGCTGTCAACACACTCAGAGGTTTGCCTAAGCACCCCTGGACAGACCTCTCAGACAAATCATGATGTGGACGAGGGAGATGCCCAGCCTATTGAACAGGTTCCTTACCAGGTGAATCCACACCAAGCAACAATCCTTCAGGAAGAGCTAATCTACATGCTGAAAGACGATCCGACTGAGCTGTGTCAGTCGGAGTGTAGCTCGCTAGTGACCCTTGTACCCAAGCGTGACGGGACCTTTCGGCTCTGTATCTACTAGCGACGAGTCAGAGAGGTAGCGAGGACGTACAGTTACCCCTTCTCAACAGCAGTAAAGATCCATGCTTTACCTCAGAGATGTGCCTCTCAGTCTAGAAAAGAACTGAGATGTTTCATGGGTATAGTTGGATATTACAGTATTTTTATCAACTTTGCCACAATTATTGCTCCCTTAACGAATTCATTAAAGAACAATGTAAAGTATGTTTGGGATGAGGTGTGTGAGACAGCCTTTCATCAGTCAAAATACACATTGTGTAATAGTTCGATTTTGCAGTATCATGATTTTCACAAAACATTTAGATCAACTGTAGATGCATGTAATGTAGGAGCTGGTGTTGTTCTCTTGCAGGAGGACTGAGAGACGATTGACCCTCCAGTAAGCTATTTTTGAAGGAAAATTCCTCTTCAAGTATTTTTTTTCCTTTGAGGTGGGAGGTGTTACGGAATTGTATATTTCAGCGTGTACCGTATCATATCATTGTTGTATAGGTTTCATATTGTTATTTAAGTACATGTCCAGATTATGTGCGGGTGCAGTCATGCGTGTAGTGGCGTGTTATGTAAGGACAGCAGTTGCAAATAGTCACGTCGAAAGCGTGGTGTCTGATGCAATACTTGGCTTATGTAATGCTTGGGGCAACCACTAACCAATCACAGTCGAGATGTGGGCCTGCCCGGGTGACGTCAGCATCTCATTTCCATACTTGTCATTAACCAATCGGAACTGACCCTGTATAGTCACCTCCTACTATAAATACCGTGAGGAGTGTTGCTTCTTTGATTTCTTTCAGAGATGGCAGCAGAAATAAGTTGTGTTGTGTAATTTTCTCTTGCCCCGTAGTAATCATTGAAGCGCCCTGCATCTATTTGTTGTATCTAATCGCCCATAGTTAAAGAGGACTAGGATTATCATCATTTTTGTGTTTGTATAGAGGAAGAGATTTTCTTGGTTTGAAAACTTATCTGGATTAGTGATAACGTAATTTTTTTGTGCCCTGTAAATAATTATTATTTTTTGTATTTGTTTCTTTTAATGTAAATAACTTATTTCTGGTGCTTACTTTAAATCCCTTACCCTTAGTGTAGCGTTAACCGTGGTGCGTAACAATATATATATATAATACTCCAGGAAGACGTAAACTAAACCAATTGTGTCACGTAAACATAAAACCCTATTTTGATAGAAATTCTACAAAGGATGATGGTTGTGCGTATGTCAGATTTGATGATGTAGAGGTAATAGATGAAACTGAAAATGTGAAGTTGGAGAGATGTGAAGATAAACTGTTAAAAAAATCAAATGTGTTAAATAACTTAGGAAAGAAAATAAGTTTGAACATTTAGAAATTGAGAAGTGAAATCATACAAATTATATATGAGTTTGTCTTTATTTTCTGATGTTCCTAAGAAAGCTGATTTAACATAGCATGACGTTGAGGTTGAAAATGCAGCACCCATTAAGCAACACTCATATGCTTGACAATGATTTGACAGAAAAGTAACAGGCCTTGGAATTCACTCCTGTGTCGGTGACTAAACCTGATGGTATTTCCTATAGATTTTGTACTGATTACAGAAAGGTGAATAAAGTCACTAAAGCTGACTCATCCTATTCCAAGAGTGGGTGATTGTGTTGATCAGATAGACGATAAATTTGTAACTAATCGAATTACAAATTAACTTTTGTCAGTAACCTTAGATGTGAAACATTATCTAATAATAATTTTTCGGTGTCAAACATAGATATTTATAGTGTGTGTGTTGTCAGCTCCGTGCAAGGGCCACATATATAGGGAGAGTGTATGTGATCCTTAACATCTGGATGTTATTTTTCGTTTGGTGGATGTAGCTTGACCTTGATTACCATAGCAAATGTTGGGTTTAAAGTCCAAGCAACGAATAAACCAGGTCCATGGAAGGGACCACATGCACAGTGAGACTGTAAATGGTCTTGGAATTATCCTCTTTACCAAAAGTTATTAAAGAGTTTTAGGTTTGCGGATGTAGTTTGACGTTAACGGCCTTAATGACCCTGGCAATATTTCACCTACTTTGATTTTTCTTTATGTTAAAGGCTCCAGTCACGGACAAAAGTTCACATCAAGGCCGGGCCCTAATTGAAAAATAGAATTAATAAACGCGAAAAAAGAGAAAGCATTTTCGAATTTCTGAGAAAGTGAAAGACCTGTCTTTTGAAAAGAGACAGGTTATAGCTATTGGAAAGCTTCGACGTGTAGGGAAAGAAGCAGGTATCAAAATGGCACACGCTTAAGTTGCCAATGGCCACACATAATCATGTGACGCAGCAGCTTGCCGAGTATTGCGTGGTCTAGTTAGTGGTGGCGGCACGCAAGCAGCCAGCGCTCGGGAGCAAAAGCCAAAGTAATACCTTTAGAAGAGTAAAGTGAACCAACATTGCGGCGTAGGGCAAGGGGGACAAGTTGGAAGTTAGCCTGGGACAGTTTATAAGTCGGACCGCTTTCGACTCAACTCTGTCAAGTAAGGGAACAGAGCTAGAACCACCCGAAAGGTGAAAGCAGTACTCCATACAGAGACGAATCAATCCCTTATATAAGCGGAGCAACTGTTCAGAAGAGAAACAGTTACGACATCTAAACAGGACACCCAGTTTCTTAGAGGCAGATTTAGCTATTCCCATAATGTGGGGTTTCCAAGGAAGAGTGGATGCTACAGTAATACCATGTGTGTTCCTTGAGTCAAGAGGTGGAATTACAGAACCGTCAAAGGAGATACGAGAGTTGTGAGGAGTTTTCGATAGAGATGGGTAGAAATTGAGTCTTGGAGGCATTAAACTTAACTAGATTTTGTGTTCCCCACTGAGATATCCTATCCAAGTCTGAGTTTATTGTGGAAGCTGTGTCAAGACGAGATGCAGATCGAGTGAGAGATGAGGGAGCGGAATTGAAGGATGTGGATGAATGCAGCGTTGATTTGTCAGCGTATGAGTGCATTGGATTATTTGTGGAAGAAACTCGTTGAAAAAAAGGAGAAAAAGTGTAGGGGACAGGGCAGACCCTTGAGGGACACCGCTCTTGATGGAGAAAAGAGGGGAGGCTGATCCATCAACAGTCACATAGATAGATCGGTCAGAGAGGAAGCTAGATATCAAGAAACAAAGTGAGGGAGGAAAGCCAAAAGTGGATGCAGCGTCTCATCTGCTCCAACGGAGGGCCATATTGGTAAAAGGATGATGACATTCGAAGGCATGACGTTCGTATTTATATGACTCCGCAGGATAAGGGCTGCGATGTAACTTGCATCTGAACGCCCGTGATTGCAACTTGGCCCAGTGAGAGGAAGGGGAAGCCCGGTAAAATATTTGCCCTGGGGTGCGTGCCAACTCTTGATACCCCTGGCCCAAAGGCCCCAAAAATCATAATACAGCGCTACCTGTGGCATGCCACTGGCGACCCAACCTCTTTCAAGAAGGTGCTCTATGACGCACCCTTTGTTCCCTTCCAATATGGTAACTTCCTTACCATCGAAAATGTCTCCTTATTCTTGCATGAAAATCCAGCTCCTTTGCCAACCTCCTATGTATGGTATACTGTCAAATTCTCTTTGGCAGTCCAGATAAGGACAAAACTTTGTTTGGTTAAAAAGAGCTCATTTGTTATTTGTCTCTACACTGAATCTATGTTGCGTCTCACATAGGTAGTTTCTCTTTTGTAAGTACTGTGTCTAATAAATCAAATTTGTGTGCAAAGTGTAAAATTAAGTTATGGAAGTCCATATCTCTCTTTTAACAGTGGGCGTGGTTGAAGAGATGGATGAGGATGTATGTCAGGGATTTAAGACTGTTTTTACCTGATTCGCCCATTGGAATTGAGAGTGGGGTTAATGGCAGTGGACAAACTGAATACGAGAGAGAAATACAAAATTGAACTTAGGGCACAGGACAAAGTGATAGGCACAATGGCCAAGGACAAAAGAAATATATGGCAACTTGAACCGCTCCAACATGAAGGTTTCTAACCTCTGGCGGTAGCGGCAGGTACTATTGTACCAGCATCACAACAATCGTGTTACTACATTGTAGATCCCAAAACTTCCCGTGGGTTTTAACAGTTGTAGTACCCGAGAGAGTTCAGTCGTACGACACAGTGCCATTTAACCACCAGGTGAGAACTAAAATTCGCGTAGAATATGTTAACGTATTTCATAAAGCTTGCAAAATGTCTTGGCTGCGGGGCATTCGATAGTATTGCCTCAGTTTCGCTTGATAATTGATGTTTTAAATGGTACACTTGAAGCATTTAATGCATGTGGCTTCGTACCTTACTGGACGTCAAATTGAATGTAGATAATAGGTCAGGCAACAAAAGTTAGGATGTAGGCTTGTGACGAGGATTTTCTGGTACTGACCAAACCTTGCGAGGGAGTAATGATTGAATTAGCTATGTCAATTTTAGCTCCGTATGAAAAATTGCATTGGTAAGCATAAGAGTTAGGTGATTTATATAATTAGTTGTGAATACAGAAACACCTCAGGAGTATGAACATGAGCATTTTTATTTTACTGAACGATATTAAGCAAACTGACTGTAGTGTATCATGGAATTTTTTTGTTGATTAACGTAAAAGTAGGTAAAACAAAAAAAAATTCAAGAAAACCTTGTGAATACAGAAGTATCTGCATAACATTATTTGGAGCTAATATTGTGCTGAATATTAAATTTTGGGATTGGTTAAAGTATAGAAGGTAATACACTTGTAAAATATATAGAGATTTATTGTAATTTTTTATAATCTAGTTGAAATATACCAATCATGCAAGAAGTAAGGAGATTAGATTAGATGATTAGATGATATTTTAATAAACATATAAAAAATGAAGCCAAATCAAAGGACCTGATGAAGTTTATCATCAAGTCTGAAAGTAGTATAAGAATGAAGTTAACCCATCAGGGGGTGAAGTGGTACCAGCTTCCCAGAGGACCTACATATGCTTGCCAGCAGCCTCCACAGGACACATATGCTTGCCAGCAGCCTCCACAGGACAGTTTTAGAAAACAGCAAATCAGTCCTGTTTTCACTCTTATGAACTTTTTCAGACTTCAGAAGCACAGCATCACCCTGAACCTCATCCATAATGCTATATATCAACCTCACTCTCAACCTAATGCTGAATGTCACCAAATTGACACAAAGGAACTATAGAGAGAGAAGTGTAGATATATTCTCTCCTTATCATAACTTACAAGCTTATGCACAACCTTCCTGTCATTCCCACAATTAAATTCACATTCAACGTCAACAGTTGCTGATGGCGCAGCAGTGGGCAGTTGTTGCAAAGAACTGTTTAGTGCCACAGGAAAATGTTAAAAAACCAATTCAGGCCCATATTCACTCATGCTGAAACTTGCTCTGAATATTTTACATAGACATCACTCTTTACATTAACAAGTTGCTACAAAAGAAGTGTATAGAGACAAATTCATACAATTACACACCCTAAATAACTTCTAAACTCACAATCTCATCCACAACTTTCCATCCACCACAACCTTAGTTTCATACTCGACCTCAACAATTGCTACCAGCCGCTTGTAGGACAGTCACCTCACAGGACAGCAGTACCCCAGAGGGCAATGCTAGAAATATAATTCAATTCAGACCAATCTTCACCCAGACTGAACCTTCAGACTTATGCTCAACCTCACCCTGAATCTTGCACAATGTTGTATATCAATATCACCATCAACTTCACCACATCCTCATCAAGTTCCCACAAAGATACAGAGAGAGAAGTTCAGACAACTTTTCCCCTGATAATAAATTCTTAACTTTGCACATCCACACCCACAACTTTCCATCAACCTCACCCTTAAGTTTAACCTCAGCAATTATTATTATACTGGCATTTTAGGCAATATTCACTGTAACCCCACCAAAAGATGTAGATAGAGAAGTTCAGACAAATGCTAACCCTAGCATAACCTCTAAACTCATCCACAGCCACAGCCACATCCTTCCCATCAACCTCACCCATAATTTCACTCACATTGACAATTGCTTCTGGCTCACCGGAGGACAGTAGCTTCATAGGTCAGTGGTACCCTACAGTACAGTATTAAAAGCATAAGAGTTTAGGCTAGTCTGCACCCATGCACAACCTTACCTCAACCTCTACCATTGCCACAAGAGACCGGAAGGATAGTCACCTGACAGGTCAGTGACATCCCACAGGAATATGCTAGAAAAGAGCAATTCAGGCCAATCTTCTTCGCCTATAATCATACACCAATCTCAGTCTTAAGCTCACCAAGTTGCTACAAAGGGGGTGTAAATAGATTAGTTCAGACATCTCATAAACTCTTGCACAACCTTCCCATCAAAATCAACCATAATTTTACCCATAACATCAACAGTTACTACCAGTGCCCCAGAGTACAATCCTTTGGAGTGTCAGTATCAGTTGTTGAAGTTGAGAAATTTAAGGATGAGGTTGATGGGAATGTTTTAGTGAGGTTGATGGGAATGTTGTAAAGTTGTGAGTTTAAAGTTTATATTAACATGATTTGTTGTCTGGTCTTCTTTCTCTATGCCTTCTCCTTTGTGGCAGCTTAGTGAAGTTGAGAGTGTGAATGAGGTTGATGTATCGTATTGTGGGTTAGGTTCAGGATGAGGTTGCGCATGATTCTGAAGATTTTGGTTCGGTGAAGATTGACCTGACTTGCTTTTTTTCTAACATTGTCCCATTGGTCATAAGTAACAACTGTAGAGGTTGAGGGTGATATTACAATTGAGGTTAATGGGAAGGTTGTGGGTGAGGTAGTATGTGACTTTAAAGTTTGTGTGGCTAGGCTTGGAGCAGTTACATGATTTTTGTTATATATATATATACTTTGGAGGCTCCAGTCACAGACTAAAGTCTACATCAAGTCTAGGCCTTAATTGAAATATAGAGAAGTTAATGAAGGGAACGTATTTACAAATTTTGAAGTAAGTGAAAAACCTGTCTTTTACAATGTGCCGATCATAGTTATTAGGAAAGACATGAGAAGGTAGAGAGTATCAAAGTTTTGAGGTGTACAGAAAGAAACAGTTGGTAATGGCCACATGGAAATCATGTGACAGCAGCTTTTAGAGTATTGCGTGGTCTTGCTAGTGGTACGGGCACACAAGCAGCTAGCTCTTGGGATCTAAAAAAAAGTAATACCAATAGAAGAAGGGAATTGAACCAACATTGCAGTGTATGGCAAGGGGTCAAGTTTTAAAGTTAGCCTGGAAAGTTTATGTCAGACTGCTTTTGATGTAACTGTCAAGTAAGGCTTCAGAACTAGAGCCACCCTATCTGTGAGGGCAGTACTTCATATAAGGATGGATCAGTCCTTTGTATAAAGGGAACAGCTGTTTTAAAGGAGAAATTTTCTCATCTAAACAGGACTCCCAGTTTCCTAGAGGCAGACTTAGCTGTTTCTTTACTGTGGGGTTTCCAAGATACAGTGGATGTTATAGTAATGCCAAATATGTCTGCTGAGTCAAGAGTTGGAATTACAAAACTGTTGAAGAGGAGAGGAAAGTTTTGAGGAATTTTTGATGGAAAGATGGGCAGAAACTGAGTCTTGGAGGCATTAAACTCAAACGGATTTCGTCTAACCCACTGAGATATCCTATCCAAGTCTGAGTTTATCGTGAAGGTTGTTTTGAGTTAAGATGCAGATTGAGTGAGAGAAGGAGGTGCAAATTGAAGGATGTGGAGGAATGCAGTGTCGAGTCATCAGCATATGAATGCATTTGATTATTGTGGAAGAGAAAATTGTTGATATAACAAAGAAAAGGTGTAGGAGACAGTACAGAGCCTTCAGGGATACTCCTGTTGATGGAGAAAGGGGGAGAGGTTGATCATCAACCACCACAGAGATAGATTGGCCAGAGAGGAAGCTAGGTATGAGGAAGAAAAGTGAGGAAGGTTGGGTTGATATATCAAGGGCAACTACATATGGGAGAGAAGGCTGTGAGATTCAAGATGTCTGCAGATATGGGAGCTGAGAAGGGATTCAAAAACTTTGCAAATGGTAAATGTAAAAGCAACGGGACAGTAGTAAGAGGGTGTAGAAAGGTCATACTTTTTAGGGATGGGATACACCAATGATTGCTTCCAAGTAGACTGGAAAGTTGTGTTTTTTAAACAGAAATGGAACAGACAAGCAAGCACAAGCTCAAGTTTAGAGGCACACTCTTTCAGTACAAGGGGATGGATGCATTGCTTGCTTCCAGAGAGACAAGCACTTTTTGGAGAGTTTGAAAAGAGATTATGGGTAGGGGAATAGGATTAGTAAGAGGAGCATCAGAGGATGAAGGAGTGATGGAGTCATCCAAAGTAGAGTTTGAGGAGAGATGGGAACCAAAGAGAGTTGTTTTGCCTATGGGAGAAATAGCCATATTTCTGTCAGAAAAGGAAAGTGAAGGAAAGGTAGAGCAGCAGAAGTTGTTTGCCATGCCCTAGCAAAAGACCGGATAAACCTAGCAAAGGATTATGAGGAGAGGTTAGGATAGGTTAGGTTAGGACAACATACTTGTAATGATTATGGGCTGTGATGAGTGCTGAATGACGAATTCAATTACAATAACTCTTCCAAACTTTTGATTATGCAGTTGCAATTTCTTGGTCACAGTGATCTCATATAACCGTTATGATTATAATCAAATAAAATGTAAGTGATTTTTTATTACAGTTAATTTAACTTTACCTATGTTCAGAGATCATGGATTTGCACTTGCAAGTAATTGAACCTGACTCAAACCTTACTCTTAATCTTTAGGACCAGTCTTAGAGGGTATGCTTTCCCTTCCATACTCTGCGAGGAAGAAAGGGTTCTAGTTTATCAAATTCAAACATTTCCAGACGTAGAGATGCTTTTTCAAGGCAGCCCTTTTGAGACGTTTGAGCTGGGTTATCAGACAAACATACAGACAGACAGTCTTTTCAGCTCGGACATTTTTCAGCTCTTGTAGAAAATTATCATGTCATGTAAGTTTATTTCATTCGTAAATGTAGATAGCCATAATAACAAATGCAGTGCACTCTTCAGTTCGACATTGTAACCATCATAGAAGATGGAAATGGTATTAATGTTGTAGCTTCTTATCATAAGATTATTTTCTATGTTACAGAATGAATGCAGACTTTAGCAGTACAGTGTAAAGCGAGATTTATCACAATTATAGAAATTTGTCCATGTTTAGATTAATTTTATAATATCATGGCATTGATTTACATCTTAAGCCTTTTAGGAATTGTTTGTTACACAGCAGTACATGGTATTCATCTGCTACAACATTAATCTCACAGTGAGTACATAACCTTTCTTCCCTTCCTGTAGTTTGATATCTACCAGACATTATGGGTTATCTATTATAGTTAATTCTCAAATTACAGATGTTAGTGTGACAACTCGTCAACACAGTTTGACTAAATATTCCTCAAACTTAGAATTATCTTCTGAAAGTTGCATATGCTTGACGTGATGGCAAAAATTATCTTTTGAAAGTTATATATGCTGAACATTATAATAGTATTCATGTTAGCAATCCACAGATCTTTGAGATGTCTTTCTATTGCTGTTTTAAACAATGATGGGTATGAATCTCTTGCATCATCCATAGACCAGACATGTCACAGTTTTTATGAACAAATTTAATTTTCACTCAGCTGTGGTGACTTAAACTCAGTTCCACTGGTACATAATACAGCTCAGCTTGCAAAATTTACTGCTTATTAGCCTTACCCAATGTCCTACAATTTTACATTTTACATAGATTTGTATGAAGTTTACGTAGCTCTCCATATCCCTCCATCCATATCTCTGACGCCTCTTCCAGCTGGAACTTCCTCAAAGGGGATAACCACTGCAATAGAGTTTCCATAACTAGTGAACTCCAGTGCCACTTCTTAGACTTTAGTGCCTCACCCTTAACAGGCTGCTAGCAGAAGGCAACTCTGGCACAGTGTTTGCAGAAGCTGCTACCAAATGTACCTACTGACTACTATTACCTAATGAGTCTACCTAATGCTCCTACCTACTACTTCTTAGTTTTCTTTACCAAATGCTGCTGCACCTCGCTATCTGTATCCTATACTATTACATATATTCTCGTTAATATGTAGCACATGTTTTATTTCATGAGGAGATTTTCTAGTTCTTTGCCACCATAATATCACCATTCCTCACATCCACAAGTATAATTGGATATATCATTGAATCAAAAAGTTTGAGATGGAAATTGATGGGCTGATCTAGCTTACATCAATCCCTATCAGACTTTACAATGCTCTTGATGCTTGCTGCTCAAATTCTCTGATTTTCCTAAATATACTGTTTTATTATGCAACAACCCAAATTACATGTATTCAGTTGTTCAATTTCAGCCTTTTCCCCTCTTTCTGCTAAAATGATATGAATCTACTTTTCATTTTACTCTTCAGATACAGTAGTTATTATTTTGCTACATTTCATAACTAAATTCTAGTCTTTTTAGTATTCCTCCATAATATTAAAAGCTGATGATGTTCCTGATTCTTTGTTAGCAGTAGTAATTCTCACATAAATAAATCAGTTCATCCAGTTTTAATTGCATATTCATTGATTCAGTATTAAAGATATCAGGTTTTTCTTTCATTTAAATAGTCCTCAGGCTTATATGTGTTCAAAGAAAATAGGAAGGAGATATATTCTTCCTATCTTATTCCTTGATGTGGACTTTTGTCTGTGACAGGAGCCTACAATATAAAAAAAAAAAAATCAATGTTGTGATTTATTATCATACAGAGATATCCTGTTGCAAGCTGAAATGTTATAGAGATCTTGGCTCTATTGTAATTCTAAAGTGTTAAAAAAAAAAATAAGAATTGTGAATTCAAATGACCTGATTACATCCATCATTTTTGTTTATGTTTGTTCATCCAGTTACAACCCTAGAAAGGTCTGTGGGGGCCTGGTTGTGGATAGGGTGTTGTGGTTTTACTCTGTTGCACATGATAGGTAGAGAATGTATGTGAGTGAATGTGGCCTTACTTTGTTCCTAGCAATAACTTGTTAACGTGGGAAATTGTAGACAAGTATGTATGTAGGTATATATGGAGTGAAAGGGCTTTTGAGTTGTTGGGGCCTGAACATGAAGGGTATGTTTGAAGGAATAGTAGTTCCAACAATATTATATGGTTGTGAGGCATGGGCTGTAGATAGAGTTGTACGGAGGAGGGTGGATGTTTTGGAAATGAAATGTTTAAGGAAAATATGTGG
>JAYMFT010414289.1:0-33160 GCA_038088735.1 Panulirus argus | reverse complement strand
GCAAGTGTCGCGAGTACATATGAATATAACAAAGGGGCTTACTAAAGCCTAAGAAGTTAGGATATTCCTTCAACACATCATCAATATCATTTACATAATTTTTGGCCAGTATGGGGAAGATCACCATGTCTCCGTCAGGGGGTCGTGTAGTGGAGCTCCAGCAGGCATCACGGAAGAGTTGTGTGTGGGGACATCTTTGAAGGAAGTGGACAAGGGTGCGGTTGTCGGGTCTTTTCCATGGTCATACCCGATGATGATACGGGCAGCAATCACGTCCCTTTTCCGTGACCCTTTCCCACAGACATACGAGAGGTCAGGGAGCTGACAGAGGTTGTCATACCAGGTGGGCAGGGAGTCCAGGGGGATGGCTACTTTTCGAGCTTCTCTCTGCTTGCGACGAATTTGGATCCTGAGTTGTAGAACTGTTCAAGGAAAATGTAGTTATTTAGATTTATCATTAATTTCATTATTCAACTATGTACTGCAGTTCAAACATAATGCAACAAGTTTGTGATGTTTCATGTTTCAAAATACCATAAACACAGTCTTATGTTCTTACTGATTGCGAAAGTGATCCTGACATTTGTGATAGATTAAGAGGGAGTAATGAAAGGCATATTAAAACCTGTTTATGTTCGCGACGTTAACCACTTCAATCACGCGCCTCACCTCTGGTGATCATCAGAAACATGGCGGGTTTTGTTCGTATCCGTACATGTCATGATCACTGGTCCTGGCTTCGGTTTCGTTACAAACACATAACTCCTAGTCTACTTATTTTTGATCTATTCTTCGTCCTTTTAAAGGACGTGATTTGCAACATAGATTTTCCTATGCATCTCGATACTTTATTGATGTATTGATACAAACGAACATTATCTGTTATCTGCTGTCAAAGCGAATGAGGCAGCTGACGGGAGGCGGTAATTTAGCCGGTTACAGTTGGCTATTCGGAGCCAAATAGCTGGGCTTCTTAGAACGGATTTCCTACCCATAATGTATCATATACGTATAGTTAAGCATTTCACGTAGATTATAAACTATTAAGTCGTGGGATCTTTAAGAATAGCATGTAGCCTCAGTGTGTCTTCTGTTCCTCTGAGGATGATTCTTGGGTCGAAACACGCGTCAAAAACAGAATTCCGTCTCCTGCCGATGTTTCCTTTGCTGCCCTACTCCCTTCTGTCCTGTAAATTGTATCGACTACACGCAGTCTGCGGATTGTATTGAAAAGAAAATATGATCACCAACACCTGGATAACTAATTGCAAAAAGCTAGTTTTGCAAAGCTGGCTAATTAGATACAAAGCGAAACTAAAGATGACCTCGTTACAGTTACACACTAGATGTTTGAGCCTAATCATCCCTTACTTTATCTTAATTTACTAATAGCAGTGACAAAATACCAGGCTTTCTTAACCTTGGTCACGTTCGGGGGCACTAGTACCGTACTGTCCATTGCCGCTATCCAATATTATTTGTATCATCACTGATATGAGAGCAGTTTCTTATAAGCAAAATGCTGAAATAATGTTCTTATATTTCGCGTTGTCAGTGTCCATCGATTAATAGCAGATTGTTCACCTACCTGCAGAGGGAAGTGAAGGAATAGTTATGAAGAATACAAACCAGCAAGTTCAACATACAAGTATTTGTCGCAGATACATGAGCAGGGAAGTGTTATCAGTATCTTACCTTGTTATGGTGACGAGGAAATCCTTGGCGTTACACTGGGTCAGATCTACGCGGGGGCATCAAAAACCAGGGACCACCGTGCTGCAACAACAGAACACGCGTTACTATTTCAACTGGTAACGGTACTTACTACTTGCTATCAATTCCATGCCATATTTGCTCTTAAAAGTTTCTTTTTTCATATATACTTCTCAAATAGTCTGATACAGTGGAAAAGTTATAATTTCGAAAGTGTTAAATGAGATTAACATAGGATGCCAAGTCTCAACAGAACAAGGATATTACGATATTTAAAAATAAAGATGAAATCATTTTTAGTCAATTAAAAGTTCTCAGTCGTGTCACGAATAAAAGTGAGGATTAAAAACTAAAATTGGTTTCTCATCACCTCGCGTAGTTTTGTGCTTAATTAAGGAGCAAACTTTTTATCAACGACTCATATGTTAATATTTGGAAATAAGAAAATACAAGAAAAAAACTTCAATTTGTACGAAACCTTCTCCGACGAGTATATAACAACTAGACTGGTATTTGTTGCATCGTAACAACGCTGATTTTGGTAATGATTTACACCGTCTTTTCATATACTTATGAAAGTTAAGAGATATCAGTGTTTGGTATAAAACATATCGTCACTAGAGCCAAAACCTACCAGCTATTCGCCTTCCCATAGAACTGCATCCGTGCGGACCTTACCTCACAGCTCCTCCCTCTCCACCGCTGACACTAACAACTCCACCAACCCTCTCGCCTTGTACTGAATTCACTCCTACTCTCACGCAACCCGGCAAGTCATCCCTCCTCCCACATTAAACTCTACCGTACTGACGAAGGTTTGAAATTTGACATACTGAAACCCAAGAGCTCCCTCAGTGACTCGCCTTACACGATCTTATATGATGAGACTATGGTCATCGAATATAATTTTATGAACTTGGCTCCTCCTTTATCTCAACCTAAACATATCACAAGACTAGAAAAACTCAACCTAAAACAATGAAAACATCGTCAAATCAAATAAAAACTTAAGTCAAATGGTGTTTAAAAAAAAGGATGTTATTGACCAAACTCAAAAAAGGTATCTTAAAAGAGCATAAAGATCAAAAAGATTAGAGATATACATTTCAACGTGCTCCATTACAACAAGCAGTGCTCGCTGCCCGATAGCCACTCTCCTATGAAAACGACCAAACAGTACTGTTGAGAGGTACACATCGATCACCAATGGCTGTAGAATCGGATACAATTGCTTCACCTCTCGGTAATCGCCCGATACCCAGCATGAGGGAGAAACCATTCTCCTCCGCTATACAACTAAACATGAATTTCTCCCAAATATCTGGCATACCCAACACCTCACTGTCAAATTCTCACTCTACACTGCTCTGTTAATGATTCATCCTTATCACACCAACCAGACATAACACCGGTAACTCTCTACGGGACCTACACACACGTCACTTGCATTCCCATTCCCGTATACCTCTTGACTGACCTAAAACTTCGGGGCGGTAAATTTCACCATAGCAGTAACAGGAACACACAAACAACGACCTGATTTGCCCAAAAGAACACACTGACTCTTGTGTATATCGAAAGGAAACTAAAACCTACCATCTGCAGCCGATCTCCTCAGACCATTCATTGTTTTTTCCCTGTCCACCTCATACGCTGTGGCCTTCAATGTCCACAGCATGTCGTGTCCTTGTGGTGTAAGAAACTTTATCTGCACAGCGCTGTAATATTCTCCAGTGGAAAGGAAAGACTTACCCGATGTAGCACAACAATACAAGACTATAAATTTTTCTGTGTTTTTACAGTGTACGCCCCACAAAAGGTACGAAATTTGTTATATGCGACCGTTGGATCTAGTTTTTCAATAGCATTTTCTTATATATCACTTAGCTCGCAAATAAATACTATGGACTTTAAATTCGTACTATAATAAAAATCAATAGCGCGGGAGCAAACATTCTCCGAAGTAGACGTTAGATTTTGTGCATTAGTGGGTCTGTTTACCACTGCTCACGCACAGGGGTGGTGGTCACGTGAATTTACTACTTGTCACCTGACTTCGTGATTATCATCCGATCAGAGAACAACCTTTTGATTTAGCCAATAATCGCTCGATAAGCTGCCTAGATAGTCGAGGGCTAGAAATCTGAATAAGTTTAAGAATGGAGTCTTCCCTTAAAAGTTGCTACTTGACGGAAACTGTAAAACTAACCCCAGAACCTGACCGACATTGAATGAACCACACGATCTACATTTTCACGCATGGCTTGTTTTTATGATACGATTTTAAGTTGTTCCAGTAAATTGTTTCTTAAAATTGCATTTAACATGTAGGAAAATGTCTTTCTGTTCCTGCTAATTTGTTTTGGTCAGATGCTTCATTTGAAATGTAATATGTAAATATCACTATCTGAAATGTCTGAAACTCACAATACGGAAGTTATGAACTTCGTTTTTTTCTTATAACCTCCCTCACCACAACGTTCCTTCACCCTAGGTACCACTCCGTCCATGGCTATCACACACTGTCACCAACACCACCATGCCCTCCCTCTCTAGTAACCGCTTCCTCAGATCCCTGGCTACTACACCCTCTCCCATTTTACTTAGCGTGGTTACAGGAGAGCCGGAAGTGGGACAGTTTGTAATGGATGAGAAGATTACAGTGTATACAGGTGTTTGTATAATCTTTTTATGCATATGGATGATTTTCAGGAAATTTGTATTCGTTATATGCCCCAGGCAGACTAGCAGTGTATATGTAGTTGAATCTTTTGTATTTTAGAGAATATCCATTACACTAAACTAAACATCTTAGTACTTTGAGGCTTCGAGGGAATCAAGAGTGTTCCATATTTGTACTGCTGTCGAGATCTCGGGTACATGTCTATAGTTTATATCATCGTTTTCACTCGGGACATATTTTCTGGGCTGTTTCTTTAGGTATTACCGACCTATTTAATCTGTAATTGCTCGTTCTGTTCTACGGTGTTTTCAATGTAGGGGCATTTTTCTTTTCTTACGCATAATAGAACTTTATTTTGTATTCTTTCTAAGTTCAGGATGCGTGATATGGAAGTGACGAACGTCTACCACCATATCCTCCCTCCCTGGCCACCCCACCCTAAGCGACAATATAAGATTTTTCCTGAGAATTTTACTCCAACAGCCAAAAAATTCTATTCTGCTAAGGAAGTTCATGAATAATTTTTGGCAGCTTTGACTGGGGGTTAGACGTCGTGCGTCAGGCAACATCGTCGCTGTGTTTATATGCACATGGGAAGACAGAAACGCCATTTAAATATCAGCTGCGAGGGAGAGTCAGGTGAGGATTTTGTAAGATCTGTTGATTTACCTTTCATTATTTCCATATGGTCAAAGTGTATAACAGACTGCTGCGTGATGTCTTAGTCTGGTATACGATAATTTAGACAATACACAGATATGATTGGTAAATAGGAAACCCACAGTGTTTTCAAGTTTAGAGTTTTGTTAGAAACATCTTTGCTTTCGGGAGAAGATAGTTGTGGTTAAGTTATTTTTCATTTTTTACGGGTATATCAACTTGTACGTTAATCCCACACTATCCTTGATAGTTTGCTGTGGCGTTGACACCGTATACTGAAGATGTAATGTTCCACTTCATGCTACGCCACACTAATGTTTTTTTTTTTCTAAACAGTACACTACCAATTGCTGCACAAAATCACTCATTATCCAAAATCTACTAGAACCATGTGGCTAGAGTATTATTTTACCAAACAAAAACTATTTTTTTTTAATTCATAACCAATTTTTTTTTAGCTATATTAATGCAGTTTTGACCATTTCAGCTGTGACTTCTATGGTGAGAGTTTTTTACAGTGACTTCCTAACTCGAAAATTAATATTCGGACATGTAGTGAACAAGACTTTGAATAAGGGGAAATATGATCAACGGAAATGACGATGTCAACGAAGGACACGCGATGCCGGACCTCATTCCAAGTTTACAATAATCTACTCTGCTGTAGTAAGCTCCCTCGCCTTTTTACGTGAATTTTCCTTTTAATGATGGCTGTTTTTGCATTATTGTGCGAGTCATTTAATTGTCAGTGTACAGCTATAACAGCTGTTCTTAGAGTTTTGTCCTGTGGTATATATTCAAGTGTTTTAGATATTACAGTTCATAAATTTATTCATGATAAAGGAAATGCTTGCGATTGTGTTCTGAGATGTTTGTGTAGTGTGTTGAGAATGTATTAGCTGTGCAGTTTGATTTGAGCATTGCATTACTGAATATTAAATAAGGTGGTGAGGGAAGATTTGGAGTATTGCTTTACTGAATGATTTGTACTGTGGTCGAGATCTCGGATACTTGTCTTTAGCTTGTATCATTGTTTTCAGTCAGCCATACTTTGTGGGTGGTTTCTCATCAGCATGAACAGACTGTTTTAGTCTTTATTCGCTTGTTTTGTTCTACGGTGTTTTCAATGTAGGGGTAATTTTCACTTGTACCGAATAATAGAGCCTTACGTTTTATCTTCTAACATCAGCATGCGTGATTTGGAGGCGAGGAACGTCCGTCACCACACCTTCTCTCCGTGGCCGCCACACCTTAAGCAATGGATTATAATGTTCAGTGGTTTCGACCGTTCACTCTACCATTTTCTCTTTCAATGGATCCCATATTGGCAGCACAGCCTTCCCGCTCAACAGTACTAGATTTTTTCTAAAATTTTTACACCCCAGACCAACAAAATTTATTTTCCTAAGGAAGCGGACGAATCATTATTTACAACGTCCGGCAACTTTGTCGCTGTGTTTACATGCTGGGGGCAGACAGAACCACCATTTAAATATTGGCTACGAAGGAGAGAGTCAGGTGAGATTTTTGTAAGTTGATTTACCTTTCATTATTGACATATGGTCAAAATATACGATCGTCTGCTGCGTGACGTCTTAGTCTGATATGCAATAATATAGACAATCCACAGCAATGGCTGGCAAATAGCAAATCCACATGGTTTTCAAATTACATAAATTTTGTTAAGAATCTCTGCTGACGGGAGAAGTTAATTGTTTATTTTTTTTTTTTTTACGGTTATGTCAACATATACGTTAATCCCACACTTTCCTTGACATTTTGCCGTGGCCTTGAAACCGTATACTGAAGATGTAATGTTCCACGTCATGCTCCGCCACACTTCTGTTTTTTCTAAACCGTACATTACCGACTGCAACACTAAATCACTCATTATCCTAAAGCTATTAGCGCCGTGTGGCTTGAGTATTATTTTTCCAAACGAAAACGGTTTAGAATTCATAACCATTGTTTTTTTAAGCTATACTAATGCTATTTTGACCATTTCAGTTGTGACAGCTGTAGAGAGTTTTTAACGATGATTACCTGACTGGAAAGTTAATATTCGGACATGTAGTGAACAAAACTTCAAATAAGGCGAAACATGAACCACGAAATGGCAACGCCAGACCTCATTTCAAGTTTACAACAACAATCTACCCTGTTGTGGTAAGCGAACTCTCCTTTTTATGTGAATTTCTAATTTAATAACGGGTGTTTTTTTATTATTGTGCTAGTTATTTTTATTTTATCAGTGCAGATCTACAACAGTTATTCCTAGACTTTTGTCCTGTGGTCGCCGCTGCTACGAATATTCAAGTATATTAGATGATATTACAGTTCGTTGAATTTATCGGTTATGATAAGGTAAAGCTTACTATTGTGTTCTGATATGTTTGTGTAGTATTGAAAATGTATCAACTGCGCGGTTTGACTTGGAACATGGTTTCATTGAATAATATGAAATAAGGTGATCAGGGCTGATTTGCTTAGTTGTTTTACTGAATGATTTGTATTGTTGTCGAGACCTTTTTATCCTCTAACTTCAGCATGCGTGATTTAGAGGCGAAAAACGTCCGCCACATCACCTACTCCCTGGCAACTACACCTTAAGCAACGGATGATAATGTTCAGTGGTTTCGACCGTTGACTCTACCATTTTCCCTCTCAATGGATCCCATATTGGCAGCACAGCCTTCCCGCTCAACAGTACTAGATATTTTCTAAAATCATTACACCCCAGCAACTAACAATTCTATTTTGCTAAGGAAGTCGATGAATGATTATTGGCAGCGTCAAGCAGCTTTGGGGGGCAGACAGAACTACCATTTAGATATTGGCTGAGAGGGAGAGAGGCTGGTGAGATTTTTGTAAGTTCTGTTCATTTACCTTTCATTATTGACATATGGTCAAAATGTACAGTCGTCTGCTGCGTAACGTCTTAGTCTGGTATGCAATAATATAGACAATACACAGCAATGGCTGGCAGATAGTAAATCCACATGGCTTTCAAATTACATGAATTTTGTTAATCTCTGCTCACGGGTAAGTTAGTTGTGGTTATTTTCTTTTTCTTTCTTTTTACGAGTATATCAACATATACGTTACTCCCACACTTTCCTTGATTCTTTGCCGTGGCCTTGACACCGTATGCCGAAGATCTAATGTTCCACGTCATGCTCCGCCACATTTTTTTTTTTTTTTCTAAATCGTACATTACCGACTGGAACACAAAATCACTCATTATCCTAAAGCTATTAGCGCCGTGTGGCTTGAACATTATTTTACCAAACGAAAACAGTTTTGAAATTCATAACCAATTGTTTTATTAGCCATATTAATGTTGTTTTGGCCACTTCAGCTGTCATAGCTGTAGAGAGTTTTTTTACGGTTATTACTTGACTGGAAAGTTAATATTCGATCATGTAGTGAACAAAACTTTGAATAAGGCGAAATCGTGACTCTGGACCTCATCCAAAGTTTTCAACAACAATCTACCCTGATATAGTAAGCGCCCTCGCCTTTTTATATAAATTTCTCATTTAATGACGGGTGTTTTTGTATTATTGTGCTAGTTATTTTTATTTTATCAGTGCAGATCTACAACAGTTATTCCTAGACTTCTATCCTGTGGCATCCGTTTCTTTGAATGTTCAAGTATATTAGATAATATTACAGTTCATTAGATTTATTGGTTATGATAAAGAAAACGCTTACGAATGTGTTGTGATATGTTATGTAGTGCTGAAAATGTATCAGCTGCGTACTTTGATTTGGAACATTGTTTTATTGAATGATATGAAATAAGGTGATTAGGGCTTATTTGGAGCGTTGCTTTACTAAATGATTTGTACTGTTGTCGAGATCTTGGATACTTGTCTGTAGACTGCATCGTTGTTTTCACTGTCAGTCTAGCTTTGAGTCAATTCTCTTAGGCATGAACTTGCTGTTTTAGTCTTTATTCGCTCATTCTGTTTTATGGTGTTTTCAGAGTAAGAATAATTTTTACTTGTAACGAATAATAGACCCTTACCTTTCATCCTCTAACTTCAGCATGCGTGATTTAGAGGCGAGGAACGTCCGCCACCAAACTTTCCCTCCCTAACCACCACACCCTAAGCGACATATGATATGGTTCAGTGGTTTCGACCGTTCACTCTCTTTTCCTCTCAATGCATCCCATGTTGCCGGCACACTCCTTCCCTCTCAACAGTACAAGATTATTTCCCTAGATTATTACACACCAGCAACCAACATATTTTATTTTCTTAAAGAAGTCGATGAATATTTATTGGCAGCTGTGATTGGGGTTTAGACGTCGTGCGTCAGGCAACTTCGTAACTGTGTTTACATGTAGAAAGACAAAAGCGCCATTTAGTTATCGGATGCAGGGAAGAGTCAGATGAGGTTTTTGTAAGTTCTCTTGATTTACCTTACAATAATTGATTGTATTTGATTAAAAATGAACTCAAATATTTCCTTGTGATGAAAGAGACCAGATTCATTTGGAAAACTTTGCACTCGTTACAGCATGGGATTTTGAAATAATCGTTAGCCTTGTAGGACCCAGAAATGTGATGTATACAAGATTACGAAGAGCCAATACGGTGAAACATTGTTTGGATGTAACTCGACTCGTTTTAGCCTAAGGTGACTCTTACAGGAGCTCACAGTATCTATTCAATGTAGCCACGCAACGTATTGGTCTGATGTTTGCAGAAAAAAGCAATGCTTTGATTGGAGCAATCATTGAAGGATTACATAATGGTAATAATTTTGAGGATAATATTTAACTATATCTAAAAACTACACGTGTTATAAGGTTACAGGCTACGATGATATGTGTAGGGAACAAAAAGCGAGAATTACATAAGCACAAAATGTCAGTTTCATTTCTTAAGGATACATAGAAACTATAAAGTTAAACATTTCTCTCTCTCTACCACTCCATGATAAAAATGATACACACCGAATAACTAGAAAAGCGCAAACACCCTTCCTGACTACGCACCAACGAACAACACAATCCTTATGGAAAAGCAATATTCCCCGCAAGTGATGGAAAGAATTTTGCGAGTTCGGCTAGTGTCTGAGACTGGTATTTACAAGCCGAATTCTGCTGTGCGATATCTGCTGGTTCGGATTAAAATAGTCATATCAAGATGCACCTTAACACTGTTCCGTTGGTGTGAACCTGACTCATGATAATGATCAAACAGCTACAAACACGATTCAAACAATGTTTGGCTATCAGGTTTAAGTTCGGGAAGACATTATGGTAGGCGATGCAAATCATGCTGGGCGTCCATCTATACCACGATACTCGAGTGTTATCATATGACTACTTTCCTTTTGTCTTTAGTTTATAAAGACTGAAAAAGATACAAGAGACCTTGAGGATTAACTCGTTTTGCAAAATTATAGTTTAATATGTAGACGGAGTCAAACTTCGACGTGTTTCAGCGTTTTGACTAACCAAGACTTGTGCTTGAACGATGAAACACTTTGGGAAAAGGTAGCATTGGAAATCACAATTCTTCATTGGCATTGATAAAGTTATTACGTGGAACAAAAACACTAAAAATTCAGCGATATATTGTTTGACTGAGTTGTTAGAGATATGACCAAAGTCGCGCCAGCGTAATGTGACAACGTTTTATAAAACAGTGAAGCTCCAAAGCACCTTCGAGTCAGGTCGTGAGCGGGTTCATTCAGGATTCATAGCAAAGGTTCAGAACGTCATTGCCAGCGTTACGCTCGTTCGAGAAGGTTGTACCGGACAGCGGTGGATTGTGACGAGGGTCGCGAAGTGGTGTTATAGCAAATTAATTGAGGAGAAGTGAGTGAAGGGAGGCAGAGAGACTGAGGATTGTACATTGATGATCTGAAGGAAGGAAATTAGATACTAGATAGTTTAATAATTGGTAAGTTTCCTGGTATGCGGTGAAAGTCGCTGCGTCTATTACCGTCTGCATTGTCATATATGATTCTACAGAACAAAATGAAGACTTAGCTGCATTAAGAAAGTAGGTATACGTAGGAGGTATTTGAGAAATGTAGGTTCATGTTTTTATGTCGTTCAGGTTATGGCAAGGTTACCGTTATGACCACTAACCATCGAGACCTAGTTAAGCCTGTCGTCTGAACGTGCGAGTTTGCCTTTGCCTTGTACTTATTCTATTGCGTATTTTATGATTTTCTGTGGAACGTTGACAAATAAGTTTTTGATATAGCCGCTATTTTACTATCAAAGAAATTGTATTTCCTCTATACTTGTGGGGAATAAGACTTTTTATCAAATGACTTATCAAAGGAAGCCAAGGTTTGGGGAATCGGGAAAATGTAGAACTTAGCTGTGTGGAAAGGACAAACAGATCGTTTACAGTATAACTGCCAACGATGAATTTATTCGAAATATCTTGGAAGACTTTTAAATTGGATCACAGCTGTAATTTTAACTTTGCAGAGTCATTATATGAGGATATTGTAACAAGAGGGTGAAGCAAGTTTACGTAATTGGTTGGCAGTATTTTTCTTTCTCTGAGTCCTTTTCATAAAAAAACAAGTTTATGGAAGTAGTTTCTTATGATTAAACGTTTAGATCGTACGGACGCTCAGACATCTTACACGAATGAGCAGGCGTTAGAAACGTAGGTAATAAGCTTACGATCGATAAGGCTTATAGGTGAGCAATATGTTTTCCGTTGGTGTTTGATGTGATTCGAACGATTTTGACCCTCATTTCTCTCGCAGTCATTCGTGGCGGAGAGACAGAAACGAGTGATTTGTGGCGGAAACTAAGCATAATCTTCCGATTCACATTAAATAGCATCTGGAAAACAAATTGCTGAGATTTGATTTAATGGTATACATCCTAATGAACCTAGAATAAGGGATGAATGTTTCTATCCGGGAGCTCTACTTCTTGTTCTCCGGTGCGCTTTAACCTCCCCTAGTCCCGGGCTCCGCCGCCTGTTGCTCCACCAGAGTCTTAAAAACGTTACCTTAATAAGAGTCGGAAGTGCGGGCACCAAAAGGGACCAAATTGCGGGTCGTCAGGTAGATCGTGTGGTTCATTCAATGTCGGTCAGGTTCTGGGGTAATTTTACAGTTTCCGTCAAGTAGCAACTTTCAAGGGACGACTCCATCCTTAAACTGATTCAGATTTCGAGCGCCCGACTATCTAGGCAGCTTATCGAGCGATTATTGGCTAAATCAAAAGGGTGTTGTTCTCTGATCGGATGATAATCACGAAGTCAGGTGACAAGTAGTAAATTCATGTGACCACCACCCCTGCGCGTGCACTGTAGTAAACAGACTCGGGTGAATGTTTGCTCCCGCACGATTACTCTTTATTATATTACGGATTTAAAGTCCATATTATTTGTTTGCGAACTAAGTGATTTATATGAAAGTTCTGTTCGAAAACTAGATTCAACGATGTCATATAATAAATTTCGTACATTTTTTGGGGCGTACACTGTAAAATACCGAAAAATACATGAAGTCGGATATTATTGTGCTACATCGCGTACGTCTTTCCTTAAAACAGAAGACAATTAAGTCGCTGTGTAGAGAAAGTGTCTTACACCACGACATGCTGTGGACAGTGAAGGCCAAAGCGTATGAAGTGAATAAGGAAAATCCAAGGAATGGTCTGTGGAGATCGGCTGCGGATGGTGGGTGTTTCTTTCCTTTCGTTATACACAACAGTCAGTGTGTGCTTTTGGGCTAATCAGATTGTTTGTGTTTTCCTGTTACTGCTATAGTAAAAATTTCCACGCCGAAGTTTTAGGTCAGACAAGAGGGAATGGGAATGCAGTTGATGTGTGTGTAGGTCACGTAGAGAGATACCGGTGTTACGTCTGGCTGGTGTCGTACAGATGAATCATTAAAAGAGCAGTGTACAGTGAGGATTTTGACAAGGTATTGGGTGTGCCGGATATTTGGGGGAAAATTTATGTTTAGTTGTATAGCGTAGGAGAATAGTTATTCCCTCATGCTGGGCATCGGGCAATTACCGTGAGGTTAAGCCATTGTATCTGATTTTACAGCCATTGGTGATCGATGTGTACCTTTCAACAGTACTGTTTGGTCGTTTTCATTGGAGAGTAGCTATCGGGCAGCGATCACTGCTTGTTGTAATGGAGCACGCTGAACTGTATACCTTTAATCACTTTGATCTCTATGCTCTTTTAAGATAGCTTGTTTTAGTCTGGTCTATAACATCTTTTTAAAACACCATTTGACTAAGTTTTTATTTGATTTTAGGTTGAATTTTTCTGGTCGAGTGATGTGTTCGGGGTGAGAGAGAGAAGGAGCCAAGTCCATAAAATCATATTTGATTACCATAGTCTCATCATATAAGATCGTGTAAGGCGAGCCGCTGGGTTTCAATATCAGTCAAAATTCAAACCTTCGTCAGTACGGTAGAGCTCAGTGTGGGAGATGGGAAGACTTGCCGAGTTCCCTGAGACTGGGAGTGAATTCACTACAAAGCGAGAAGGTTGGCGGAGTTGTTAGTGTCAGTGGTGGAGAGGGAGGAGCTGTGAGGTAAGGTCTGCACGGTTGCAGTTCTATAAGAAGGTGAATAGCTGGTACATTTTGGCTCTAGTAACTCTATGCTTATACCAAACATTGATATCTCTTTCAACCTTCATCAGTATATGAAAAGACGGGTTAAATTATTACCACAAGCAGCGTTGTTACGATGCCACAAATACGCGTCTAGTTATATACTCGTCGGAGAAAGTTTCGTACAAACAGAGGTTTTTTCTTGAGGTTCTTATTTTCAAATATTAACAATTGAGTCTTTGATAAGAAGTCTGCTCCTTTATTAATCACGAAACTACGTGAAGTGATCACAAACCAATTTTGTTTTTTAATTCTCAGTTTTATTCGTGACGCGACTGAGAGCTTTTTATAGACTAGAAATTATCTTATCTTTATTTCTAATTATCGTAATTTTCTTCTTCTGTAGAGCATTCGCATCCTATGTTAATTTCATTTAACATTCTCGAAGTAATAAGTTCTCCATTGTGTCAGAGTATTTGAGAAGTATATATGAAAACTGAAAATTTTAAGAGCATGTATGGAATCGAACTGATAATAAATAGTAAGTACCGTTACCAGTTGAAATAATAACGTGTGTTCTGTTCTTGCAGGCACGGTGGTCCCTGGTTTTTGATGTCCCCGCGTGGATCTGACCCAGTGTGACGTCAAGGTTTTCCTCGTCACCATAACAATATAAGATGCTGATAACATTATACTGCTCATGTATCTGTGACAAATACTTTTATGTTGAACTTGCTAGTTTGTATTTTTCATAAATACTCCTTCACTTCCCTCTGCAGGTAGGTGTAAAATCTGCAGTTCATCGATGGACACTGACAACGCGACATGTAAGACATTATTTCAGCATTTAGCGTATAAAAAAAAAAACTGCTCATGTTAGTGATGCAAAGAATATTGGCCAGCGGCAATGGACAGTACGATACTAGTGTCCCCAAACGTGACCAAGGTTAAGAAAGAGTGGTATTTGGTCATTGCTATAAGCAAATTAAGATAAAGTAAGGGATGATTAGGCATTCAAACATCTAGTATGTAAATGTAACGCTTCCTATTTCGTTTGCTAGCTTTGAGAAACTTCCTTCTTTTTGCAGTTAATTATCTAGGAGTTGGTAATCATATTTTCTTACTACAGTCCTCATGCTTCGTGTATTCGATACTATTTACAGGACAGAAGTGAGAAGGGCAGCAAAGGAAACACCAGCAGGAGGTGGAGTTCTGTTTTTGACGAGCTTCGACCCAAGAAACTTCCTCAGAAGAGCAAAGGACACAGGCTACATTCTATTCTAACAGATCCCACTACTTAATAGTTTATAATCTACGTGAAATGCTTAACTATATGTATATGATACATTATGAGTAGGAAATCCGTTCTAGGAACCCCAGCTATTTGGGTACGAATAGCCAACTGTGACCAGCTAAATTGCCGCCTCCCGTCAGCTGCCTCATTCGCTTCGACAACAGATACAACAGATAATGTTCATTTGTATCAGTATATCAATAAAGTGTCGAAATACGTAAGAAAATCAATATTACAAAACCATGTCCTTTAAAAAGACGAAAAATAGATGGAAAATAAGTAGACTTGGAATTGTGTGTATAACGAAACCGAAGCCAGTATCAGTGATTATGACCTGTGCAGATACGAACAAAACCCACCTTGTTTATGATGTTCACCTGAGGTGAGGCTTGTGATTGAAGTGGTTAACGTCGCGAACATAAATTGGTTTTAATATGCCTCTACTTACTCCCTCGTAATCTATCAAACGTCAGGATCACTATCGCAATCACTAACGACATAAGACTGGATTTATATTTTGTCATATGAAACATCACAATCTTGTTGCACTGTTCAAACAGCAATAAATATTCAAATACTGAAATTCATTATGAATCTGAATAACTACAACTTTCCTTGAACAGTTCTACAACTCAGGACCCAAATTCGTCGCAAGCAGAGAGAAGATCGAGAAGCAGCCATCCCCCTGGACTCCCTGTCCACCTGGTATAGTAAATTTCGTAAATTCTCTGACCTCTCGCATGTGTGTGGGAAAGGGTCACGGAAAAGGGACGTGATTGCTGCCCGTATCATCATCGGGTATGACTTTTCTTGGGAGACTGGCATCCCTACCTCCTCCGAGTAAAGCGCTTGTCCACCCTCAAAAGAACCGACAGCCGCACCCTTATCCACTGCCTTCGAACATGTCCCCACACACAACGCTTCCGTGACGCCTGCTGGACCACCACTCCACGACCCCCTGACGGAGACAAGATGACCCTCCCCATACTAGACAGACATTACGTAAATAATACTGATATTGTGTTGAGGGAATATGCTAACTTCCTTAGGCCTTATTAAGTTCCTTTGTTATATTCATATGTACTCGTGACACTTGCCAGATGTTTCTGGTAATATTGTATAGGATCGAGGTTCCTCTATCAAGGAATAAACCATTGAAATGGAATCTTAGTGATCCATTATAATGGCTGCGTGTAAACATCAAAGTTTAAACTGCTCAGATCAAATGGGAGATTAGCTAGCAACTCAAAATGATTGAGAAAAAAAAACGAAGTTCATAATTCATGTATTGTGAGTTTCAGACAATTCAAACGGTGATACTTACATATTAGTTTAAATGAGGCATCTGAACAAAAGAACAAATTGGCAGGAGCAGAAAGACAGTTTCTTACATGTTAAATGCGATCTTAAGGAACCATTTGAGGGACCAACTTAAAACTGTATTAAAACAAGTTATGCTTGAAAATGTGACATTGAATTGCTTATGTTCCTCAAAATCAGGTTTATAAGTTGATCATTTCCATAAGGACTGTACGATACTCTTACAAGATAACACACCATTTTTTTCCCTTCAAACTCTTGCATACAGCCAAAATTACTACTATCATTCCTTATCCAAAGCGGGAGGTTATCTGATATAATCTTGTGAAGTCGACAGATACTATGGCGAAATCTAGAACCTGTTGTAAAACGATTTCCTTTAGGATAAGATGAAAAAGGATAATGAGAGGATTAGCGGTTCTGATGGTTCAGCGTGTGGCTCCTCCCCGACACAGGTGTGAGTGGCCAACATTGTCTTTTATATATATATATGTTTTCTGTTACTATGGCTTTATATTTTTGTTAATCTATCATACAAGGGCATCACGGTAGTATTTCGGGACATATTAAGGATGATCGTCAGTAGATGATACGGCAAAACTGGAGTCTCGGAGAGGCAGCAAGGTAAATGGTTGACTCGATTCGTATATAAGAGAAAAATAAGAGAGTCAGAAAAATTATATATATGTCGTGCGTTATCCGTTTTCACCAAACCAAATACAGGAGTAACTACCTTAATGTTAAGGAATTAAAATTATTAACAAGAATCATAAATACCTTTACGTTTGATAATAAGAAAAGGGCATATAACATTATTAAAGAAAAATCAAAGAATACGTAGAACAATCTAAATTACGGTTTGAATACCGGAGTTTTCAATGGAGACGTCGGACGTACGATGTTTTGACTGGCATTGAAATGAAGTAATTTAAAGACCGTAGTTTACATACGAGAGACTGAATTTAAAGAGAGACATATAGGGCAAAGTTTAATCTTTGAGATTTTGAGTGAATAATCGTTCGTGTAAGCCATAATCTATCAACCAAAATCCAAATAAATGGGTATAATTGCATAGTTAACCTGTTGTTTACGATGAGATGCCCAAGAGATTGATTTGATCTGTGCCGGAACCCCGACAAATTTATTGTGCACATTATACTCATCCTGTGAATGGTAGCGCAAAAATATTACAGGGGTCACAAAAGGTCTTAGTTAGACCCCAGTGGGTTGATATTACATGCATTACATGGTTACATAGTTTCATATGTTAAGTTCTACCTACAAGATGCAAAAAGTGGAGACAAACTTAAAATTTCAGGTATCTTGTTATTAACAATAAGATGACATTTCTTGCAGGGTTTGTTTAGATCTATCCCTAAACGGCTCTATTTTTCACATTCTAAGACATACTGTTCTAGTTTGTGTCTAAATCTTTGACCACAAACTTTACAATTTACACAATTAACATCTTCAGATGGGCCAAAGCGCCAGTAGTACCTATAGCCTACCCTTAATCAAGCAGTTACAAGAGAGAGAGGGGCGTTCCCTTCTTATGACGTCATATTGGGATCATCTTGCCATTGGCTGTAATCATTCCCAATCCACTTACACGGCATGTATCATATTCTATCATTGGATAAAATTCTCAAACCATATGTGGCGATCAATGATTGGGCAGGATATCATGGTTCATTTAGAAGTTGGTACTCGTTGTCAATAGCTATTTTGAGGGACTTTACCGTCTTGAACAGACGTTTGTGTAGGCTGAGGTATATTCTGCAGTGAAACCTAGAGTAGGATATTAGTGACACGAAGCTAATGCTTGTGGATGTGAATTACTTTGCTTTTGACGGCAGCAGTGTTGTGTTTTGGATAATAGAAGTACTAGATTGAGAGAGTAATTACGATGACAAGACAATGGAGTTATGAAAATCAGGCAAAGTTAAGATTATTTTGTAGAATAATCAAGCGATTCCGTGAAATTCTTATCTACCAAACCTACTAGACGATGTTTGCTAACTATAGTTTGAAAGAAGTGATTCCCGTAGTTGGACATTGTTTGTGTTCTCGTATACGCGAACGAATCCCACAACATACTTGAGGATTAGACACTATTTGGAAGATGCTGGTATACTTTCAATTTATATTTAAGCTAAAATGTTCAAGCCCTCCGTGCTATTTTAAACTCCTGGAGGTCTCCCACTCCCTCCGTGAATACGCCCTCCCTCACCCTCAAGATGCCCGTTCACCCTGGCCACCACTCCCTCACTCCCTGCCCACTGGCTAACATAATTTCCCTCACCACAACGCTCTTTCACCCAATGCACCACTCCTTCCATGGCTACCATACACTCCGTCACCAACACCACCGGTCCCTCAGCTCCCCGGCTGCTACACCCTCCCACATTTTACTTGGAGATGTTAAAGGAGAGCCAGAAGTGGGACAGTTTGTAATGGATGAGAAGATTACAGTGTATTCAGGTGTTTGGCATAAGTTTTTTGATGCATATGGATAATTTTCAGGAAACTTGTATTCGTTATATGCCCCAGGTAGACTAAGAGTATGCATGTAGTTGAATCTTTTGTATTTTAGAGGATATCCATTACACTAAACTAAACATCTTAGTACTTTGAGGCTTTCAGGGAATCAAGAGTGTTCCATATTTATATTACTGTCCACATCTTGGGTATATATCTATAGTTTATATCATTGTTTTCACTCGGCCATATTTTTTGGGCTGTTTCTTTAGGTATTACCGACCGATTTGGTCTGTAATTGCTCGTTCTGCTGTACGGTGTTTTCAGTGTAGGGGTATTTTTCGCTTGTGAGGCATGATAGAGCTTTATTTTGTATTCTAACTTCAGCATCTGTGATATGAAGTTAGGATCGTTTGCCACCATATTCTCGCTCTCTAGCTACCACACCCTAAACGACAATACAAATTTTTTTCCGAGAGTCACCCAAGCAGCCAATAAATTCTATTCTGTTAGGGAAGTTGATGAATAATTATTTGCAGCTGTGACTGGGGATTAGACGTCGTGCGTCAGGCAACTTCATCGCTGTGTTTACATGCACATGGGAAGACAGAAACGACATTTGAATATCAGTTGCGAGGGAGAGCCAGGTGAAGATTTTGTAAGTTCTGTTGATTTACTTTTCATTATTGGCATATGGTCATGATGAACAATAGGCTGCTGCGTGATGTCTTAGTCTGGTATACGATAATGTGGACAATACACAGAAATGAGAGGTAAATAGGAAATCCAAAGTGTTTTCAAGTTATGAGTTTTGTTAAAAAAAATATCTGCTGTCGGGGAAGTTAGTTGTGGTTAGGTTATCATTTTTCATTTTTTTCGAATATATCAACTTGTACGTTAATCCCACACTATCCTTGATAGATTGCTGTGGCCTTGACACCGTATACTGAAGATGTAATGTTCCACGTCATGCTACGCCACACTAATGTTTTTTTTCTAAACAGTACACTACCAATTGCTGCACAAAATCACTCATTATTCAAAAGCTATTAGAACCATGTGGCTAGAGTATTATTTTGCCAAACAAAAAGTATGTTTTTGAATTCATAACCAATTGTTTTTCAGCTATATCAATGCTGTTTTGACCATTTCACCTGTGACTTCTATAGTGAGAGTTTTTTTACGGTGATTTCCTGACTGGAAAGTTAAAATTTGGACATGTAGTGAACAAGACTTTGAATAAGGTGAAACATCAACCACGAAATGACGGTGTCAACGAAGGACACGCGATGGCGGACCTCATTCCAAGTTTACAATAATCTACTCTGCCGTGGTAAGCTCCCTCGCCTTTTTATGTGAATTTTCCTTTAAATGATGGGCGTTTTTGCATCATTGTCCTAGTTATTTTATTTGTCAGTGTAGAGCTATAACATTTGTTCTTACACTTTTGTCCTGTGGTATATATTCAAGAGTTTTAGTTAATATTATAGTTCATAAATTTATTTATGATAAAGGAAATGCCTGCGATTGTGTTCTGAAATGTTTATGTAGTGTGTTGAGAATATATTAGCTGTGCAGTGTGATGTGGAGCATTGCTTTACTGAATATTGAATAAGGTGGTGAGGGCTGATTTGGAGCCTTACTTTACTAAATGCTTTGTACTGTAGTCGAGATCTCGGATACTTGTCTGTAGCTTTTATCATTGTTGTCAGTTAGCCATACTTTGTGGGTGGCTTCGCATAGGCGTGAACCGACTGTTTTAGTCTTTATTCGCTCGTCCTGTTCTACGGTGTTTTTAGTATAGGGGTAATTTTCACTTGTAACGAATAATAGAGCCTTACATTTTATCCTCTAACTCCAGTATGCGTGATTTGGAGGCGAGGAATGTCCGTCACCACACCTTTTCTCCCTGGCAACTACACCTTAAGCACCGGATGATAGTAAATATCAGTGGTTTCAACTGTTCACTCTACCATTTTCCCTCTCAATGCATCCCATATTGGCAGCACAGCCTTCCCATGCAACAATACAAAATTTCCTCCAAAATTATTACACCCAGCAACCAACAAATTCTATTTTGTTAAGGAAGTGCATGAATAATTATTGGCAGCGTCAGACAACTTTGTCGCTGTGTTTACATGCTAGGGGCAGACAGAACCACCATTCAAATATTGGCTGCGAGGGAGAGAGTCAGGTGAGGTTTTTTGTAAGTTCTGTTGATTTACCTTTCATTGTTAACATATGGTCAAAATGTACAATCGTCTGCTGCGTGACGTCATAGTCTGGTATGTAATAATACAGACAATACACAGCAACCGCTGGCAAATAGGAAATCCACATGGCTTTCAAATTACATGAATTTTGTTGAGAATCTCTGCTGACGGGAGAAGTTAGTTTTTTTTTTTCACGAATATAACATATACGTTAATCCCACATTTTCCTTGATATTTTGCCGTGGCCTTGAAACCGTATACTGAAGATGTAATGTTCCACGTCATGATCCGCCTCACTTCTATTTTTCTAAACCGTACATTACCGACTGCAACACTAAATCACCATTATGCTAAAGCTATTTGCACCGTGTGGCTTGAATATTATTTTACTAAACGAAAACAATTTTAAAATTCATAAACAGTTGTTTTTTTAGCTATATTAATGCTTCTTTTACCATTTCAGCTCTGACAGCTGTAGAGAGTTTTTTTTTTTTTACGGTGATTGCTTGACTGGAAAGTTAATATTCGAACATGTAGTGAACAAAACTTTGAATAAAGCGAAATGGCGACGCCGGACCTCATTCCAAGTTTACAACAACAATCTACCCTGATGTGGTAAGCGCCCTCGCCTTTTTATATAAATTTCTCATTTAATGACGGGTGTTTTTGTATTATTGTGCTATTTATCTTCATTTCATTAATGCAGATCTACAACAGTTATTCCTGGACTTTTGTCCTGTGGTCGCCGCTGCTTCGAATATTAAAGTATATTAGATGATATTACAGTTCATTAAATTTATTGGTTATGATAAAGGAAAAGCTTACGATTGTGTTCTGATATGTTTGTGTAGTGTTGAAAATGTATCAGCTGCGCAGTTTGATTTGCAACATTGTTTTATTGAATGATATGAAATAAGGTGATGAGGGCTGATTTGGAGCGTTGCTTTACTAAATGATTTGTACTGTTGTCGAGATCTTGGATACTTGTTTGTAGTTTGCATCGTTGTTGTCACTGTCAGTCTTACTTCTCGGCATGAACTGGCTGTTTTAGTCTTTATTCGCTCGTTCTGTTTTATGGTGTTTTCAGTGTAAGGATAATTTTCACTTTTAACGAATAATTAAGCCTTACCTTTCATCCTCTAAACTTCAGCATGCGTGATTTGGAGACAAGGAACGTCCGCCACCAAACCTTCCCTCCCTGGCCACCATACCCTAAGCGACAGATGATACTGTTCAGTGCTTTCAACCGTTCACACTGCAATTTTTCCCTCTCAATGCATCCCATGTTGCCGGCACAGTCCTTCCCTCTCAACAGTACAAGATTATTTCCCTAAATCATTACACACCAGCAACCAACATATTCTATATTGTTAAGGAAGTCGATGAATATTTATTGGCATCTGTGATTGGGGTTTAGACGTTGTGCGTTAGGCAACTTTATAACTGTGTTTACATGTCGTAGAAAGACAAAAGCGCCATTTAATTATCGGATGCGGGGGAGAGTCACGTGAGGTTTTTGTAAGTTCTCTTGATTTACCTTTAAGTAACTGATTGCATTTGATTAGAAATGAACGCAAATATTTCCTTGTGATGAAAGGGATCAGATTCATTTGAAAAACTTTGAAATAGTCATTAACTTGTAGGACCCAGAAATGTGGTGTATACAAGATTACGAAAACCATTCCGGTGAAAGTTTGTTTGGATATAAACTCGACGCGTTTTAGCCTTAGGGGACTCTTATAGGAGCTCGCAGTATTTATTCAATTTATCCACGCAACGTACTGGTGTGATGTTTGCAGAAAAATCCATTGCTTCGACTGGAGCAAGCATTAAAGGATTACATAATGGTAATTTTGAGGATAATATTCAACTATCTAAATACTACACGTGTTATAAGGTTACAGGCTACGATGATATGTGTGGAGAACAAAAAAAAAAAAAAGTTACATAATCACAAATTGTCAGTTTCATTTCTTAAGGATACAAAGAAACTATAAAGTTAAACATTTCTCTCTCTACCACTCGATGATAAAAATGATACACACCGAATACTTAGAACAGCGCAAACACCGTTCCTGACTACTCACCAGTGAACAGCACAATCCTTATGGGAATGTAATATTTCCCCGCAAGTGATGAAAAGAGTTTGGCGAGTTCGGCAAGGGTCGGAGACTTGTATTTACTAGCCGAATTCTGCTCTGCGATATCTGCTCGTTCGGATTGAAATAGTCATATCAAGATACACCTTAACACTGTTCCGTTGGCGTGGACGTGACTCTTGATAATTATCACACAGCAACCAACACGATTCAAACAATGTTTGGCTGTCAGGTTCAAGTTCGGGAAGACATTATGGTAGGCGATGTAAATCATGCTGGCCTCCATTTATACCACGATACACGAGTGTTATATGACTATTTTCCTTTTGTCTTTAGTTTATAATGACTAAAGAATATACAAGAGACCTTCAGGATTAACTCGTTTTGCAAAATTATAGTTTAATGTGTACACTGCCTAAAACTTCGACGTGTTTCAGAGCTTTGACTAACCATGGTTTGTGCTTGAATAATCGAACACTCTTTGGGAAAAAGTAGCTATACAAATCACAATCATTCAATGGCATTGATAGAGCTATTACGTGGTACAAAAACACCGAAAATTCAGCAATTTGTTGTTTGAGTTGTTAGAGATATGACCAAAGTCGCGTCAGCGTAATGAGGCAACGTTTTACAAAACAGTGAAGCTCCAAAACTGCTTCGAGTCAGGTCGTGAGTGGGTTCATTCAGGATTCATAACCAAGTTTCAGAACGTCATTGCCAGTGTTGAGCTCGTTCGAGAAGGTTGTACCTGACAGTGATGGAGTGTGACGAGGGTCGCGAAGTGGTGTTATAGCAAAAGGCTTGAAGAAAGAAGAAGTGAGTGAAGGTTGGCAGAGAGACTGAGGATTATATATTGATGATCTGAAGGAAGGGAATTAGATACTAGATAGTTTAATCATTGATAAGTTTCCTGGTATGCAGTGAAATTCGCTGCGTCTATTACCGTCTGTATCTTCATATGTCATTTTACAGAACAAAATGAAGACAGCTGCATTAGGAAAGGAGTTATACGTAGGAGGTATTGGAGAAATGTAGGTTCATGTTTGTATGTCGTTCAGCTTGTGACAATGTAACCGTTATGACCACGAACCATCGAGACTTAGTTAAGCCTGTCGTCTGAAGGTGCGAGTTTGGCTTTGGCTTGTACTTATTCTATTGCGTATTTTATGGTTTCTGTGAAACGATGACAAATGAATTTTTGATATAGCCGCTGTTTTACTATATATGAAATTGTATTTCCTCTATACTTGTGGGGAAAAAGACTTTTAATCAATTGACTTATCACAAGAAGCCAAGGTTTGGGGAATCAGGAAAATGTAGTACTTAGCGGTGTGGAATGGACAAACCGATCGTTTACAGTGTTATTGCCAACGATGAATTTGTTCGAAATATCTTGGAAGACTTTTAAAATAGATCACAGCTGTAATTTTAACTTTGCAGTTTCGTTATATGAGGGATTTGTAACAAGAGGGTCAAACTAGTTTACATAATTTGTTCGCAGTTTTTTTCTTTGAGTTCTTTTCATAAAAAAACGAGTTTATGGAAGTAGTTTCTTAAGTGTAAACGTTTAGATCATACAGACGCTGAGACATCTTACGCGAGTGAGCAGGCGTTAGAAATGAAGGTAATAAGTTTACTACCGACAAGGTTTTTAGGTGAGCAATATGTTTTCTGTTGGTGTTTGATGTGATTCGAACGATTTTGACCCTCATTTCTCTCGCAGTCATTCGTGGCGGAGAATCAGAAACGAGTGATTTGTGGCGGAAACTAAGAAAAATCGTCCGATTTACATAAAATAGGATCTGGAAAACAAACTGCAGAGCCTTGATTTAATGGTATACGTCCTAATGAATCCAAAATAAGGGATGAATGTTTCTATCCGGGAGCTCTACTTCTTGTTCTCCGGTGTACTTAAACCTCCCCCTAGTCCCGGTCTCCGCCGCCTGTTGCTCCGCCAGAAACTTAAAACGTTACCTTAATAAGAGTCGGAAGTGCGGACACCAAAAGGGACCAAATTGCGGGTCGTCAGGTAGATCGCGTGGTTCATCCAATGTCGATCAGGTTCTGGGGGTAATTTTACAGTTTGTCAAGTAGCAACTATGAAGGGACAACTTCATCCTTAAACTGATTCAGATTTCGAGCCCCACGACTATCCAGGCAGCTTATCGTGCTATTATTGGCTAAATCAAAAGGATGTTGTTCTCTGATAGGATGATAATCGCGTAGTCAGGTTACAAGTCGTAAATTCACGATACCACCACCCCTGCGCGTGCGCTGTAGTAAACAGACGCGCTAACACAGACAAAATCTAACGTCTACACCGGTGAATGTTTGCTCCCGCGCGATAAATTTTTATCATATTACGAATTTAAAGTCCATAATCATTTGCAAGCTAAATGATATATATGAAATTGTTATTCAAAAACTAGATCCAACGATCGCATATAACAAATTTCGTACCTTTTTGGAGGCGTACACTAAAAATACCGAAGAATACATGAAGTCGGGTATTGTTGTGCTACATCCTCTCCACTGGATACGATTAAGGCGCTGTACAGAGAAAGTGTCT
Organism: Panulirus argus; assembly: GCA_038088735.1. Lineage (NCBI taxonomy): Eukaryota > Metazoa > Arthropoda > Malacostraca > Decapoda > Palinuridae > Panulirus > Panulirus argus. The sequence goes on along the minus strand of JAYMFT010414289.1, from coordinate 7,560 downwards.
TACACAGAAGGACACGACATGCAGTGGATAGTGAAGGCCACTGCTTATGAAGTGGACAAGGAAAATCCAAGGAATGGTCTGTCGAGATCGGCAGCGGATCGTGGGTGTTTGTTTCCTTTCGTTACACGCAGCAGTCAGTGTGTGCTTTTGGGCAAATCAGGTCGTTGTTTGTATTCCTTTTACTGCTGTGGTAAAAATTTCCACACGGAAGTCTTAGGTTAGCCAAGAGGTATATGGGAATGGGAATGCAGTTGAGGTGTGTGTAGGTCCTGTTGAGAGGTACCGGTTTTACGTCTGGCTGTTGTGGTACAGATGAATCATTAAAAGAGTACTGTAGAGTGAGAATTTTGACAGCCCGATAGGAGAGTGGCTATCAGGCAGCGAGCATTTTTTGTTGTACTGGAGCACATTGAATTGTATACTTTTAATAATTTTGATCTTTATGCTCTTTTAAGATTGATTTTTTGAGTCTGGTCTATAACATCCTTTTTTTTAAACGCCATTTTACTAGGTTTTTATTTGATTTGACGAAGTTCTCATTGTTTTAGGCTGAGTTTTTCTAGTCTTGTGATGTGTTCGAGGTGAGATAGAGGAGGAGCCTAGTCCATAAAATCATATTCGATGACCATAGACTCATCATATAAGATCGTGTAAGGCGAGTCACTGAGGGAGTTCTTGGGTTTCAGTATGTCAAAATTCAACCTTTCGTCAGTACGGTAGAGTTCAGTGTGGGAGATGGGAAGACTTGCCGAGTTGCGTGAGAGTGAGTGTGAATTCAGTACAAAGCGAAAGGGATGGCAGAGCTGTTAGTGTCAGCGGTGGAGAGGGAGGAGCTGTGATGTAAGGTCACTACGGTTGCAGTTCTATGGGAAGGCAATTAGCTGGTAGATTTAGGCTCTAGTGACGATATGTTTTGTACCAAACATTAATATCTCTTTTAACTTTCATAAGTATATGAAAAGACGGGATAGATTGTTACTACAAGCAGCGTTGTTACGATGCAAGAAATACCCGTCTAGTTGTTATATACTTGTCGGTGAAAGTTTCGTGCAAATTGAAGTTTTATTCTTGGTAGTTCTTTTTATTTCTAAATATTAACAAATGAATCGTTGATAAAAATACTGCTCCTTAATTAAGCACGAAACTACGTGATGTGATCACAAACCAATTTTAGTTTTTTAATCCTCAGTTTTATTCGTGACGGGACTGAGAGCCTTTAATTGTCTAGAAATTATTTTATGTTCATTTCTAACAATCGTAATCTCCTTGTTCTGCAGAGACTTGGCATCCTATTCTAATTTCATCAAACATTCTCGAAGTTATAAGTTTTCCATTGTATCAGAGTATTTGAGAAGTATATATGAAAATAGAAAATTTTAAGACCATGTATAGCATGGAACTGATAGCAAGTAGTAAGTACCGTTACCAGTTGAAATAGTAACGTGTGTTCTGTTGTTCCAGGCACGGTGGTCCCTGGTTTTTGATGCCCCCGCGTGGATCTGACCCAGTATGACAAGGTTTTCCTCCTCACCATAACAGTGTAACATACTGATAACACTTCCCTGCTTATATATCTGTGACAAATACTTGCATGTTGAACTTGCTGCTTTGTATTTTTCATAACTATTCCTTCACTTCCCTCTGCAGGTAGGTGAAAAATCTGCTATTCATCAATGGAACACTGACAACGCGACATGTAAGAACATTATCTCGGCATTTTGATTATTAAAAACTGCTCTCATGTCAGTGATGATGCAAAGAATATTGGCCAACGGCAATGGATATTTCGGTACTAGTGTCTCCGAACGTGACCAAGTATAAGAAAGCGTGGTAATTTGTCATTACTATTAGGAAATTAAGATGAAGTAAGGGATGATTAGGCATTCAAACATTATCTAGTATGTAACTGTAACGGGAGGGAGGTCGTCTTTAGTTTCGCTTCCTATTTAATTAGCTAGCTTTCAGAAACTAACTTGTTTTTGCAATTAGTTATCCAGGTTTTGGTAGTCATATTTTTTTTCTACTACAATTCGCAGACTTCGTGTATTCGATACGATTTACAGGACAGTAGGGAGTAGAGCAGCAAAGGAAACATCAGCAGGAGACGGAGTTCTGTTTTTGATGCGTGTTTCGACCCAAGAATCATCAGAAGAAGAACAAAAGACACTGAAGTACATGCCATTCTTACAGATCCCACGACTTAATAGTTTATAATCTACATGAAATGCTTAACTATATGTATATGATACTTTATGGGTAGGAAATCCATTCTAGGAAGCCCAGCTGATTGGCTACGAATATCCGTGACCAGCTAAATCGCCGCCTCCAGTCAGCTGCCTCATTCGCTTCCATAACAGATACAACAGATAACGTCCATTTGTATCAATATATCAATAATGTGTCGAAATACAATGGAAAATCTATGTTGCACAATCACGTCCTTTAAAAAGACGAAGAACAGATTAAAAAAAAGTAGACTTGCAATTGTGTGCTTGTAACGAAGCTGAGGCCAGGATCAGTGATCATGACATGTACGGATACGAACAAAACCCGCCATGTTTATGATGTTCACCTGAGGAGAGGTGCGTGATTGAAAAGGTTAACGTCGCGAACATAGACTGGTTTTAATATGCCTCTAATTACTCTCTCGTAATCTAACAAACGTCAGTATCAATTTCGCAATCAGTAACAACATAAGACTGGTTTTATGGTATTTTGTAACACGAAACATCACAAACTTGTTGCATTGTTTAAACTGCATTACATATTTCAGTAATGAAATTAATGATAAATCTAAATAACTACATTTTTCCTTGAACAGTTCTACAACTCAGGACCCAAATTCGTCGAAGCAGAGAGAAGCTCGAAAAGCAGCCATGCCCCTGGACTCCCTGCCCACCTGGTACGACACCCTCCGTCAGCTTCCTGACCTCTCGCAAGTCTGTGGGAAAGGGTCACGGAAAAGGGACTGAATTGCTGCCCGCATCATCACCGGGTATGACTTTGCTTGCGAGACTGGCATCCCTACCTCTCCCGAGTAACGCGCTTGTCCATCATCAAAAGACCCCACAGCCGCACCCTTGTCCACTGCCTTCGAACATGTCCCCACACAAAACGTTTCCGTGACGCCTGCTGGGCCACCACTCTACGACCCCCTGACGGAGACACAATGACCCTCCCCATACTAGCCAGACATTATGTAGATAATATTGATGTTGTGTTGAAGGAATATCCTAACTTCTTAGGCTTTAGTAAGCCCTTTTGTTATATTCAAATGTACTCGCGACACTTGCCAGATGCTTCTGGTAATATTGTATAGAATCCCGGTTCCTCTACCAACTGATAAACTATTGAAATTGAAATTAAATCTTAGTCATCCAGTAAACTGGCTCAGTGTAAACAACAAAGTTTAAACTGCTCAGATTAAATAGAAGATTAGCTAGCAACACAAAATGATTATTGAGAAAAAAACAAAGGTTCATAACTTCAGTATTGTGAGTTTCAAACAATTTAGTGATATTTACATATCACATTTTAGATGAAGTATCTGAACAAAAGAAATTAGCAGGAGCAGAAAGACATTTTCGTACATGTTAAATGCGATTTTAAGGAACCATTTACTGGAACAACTGTAAATCGTATTACAAAAACAAGCCATGCGTGAAAATGTGACTTTGAATTGCTTTTGTTCCTCAAAATCAGGTTTATAAGTTGATTATATCCATATGGACTACGATACTGTTATAAGATGATGATACGCCATTTTTTCCTTTCAAACTCTTGCATACAGCCAAAATTACTCCTATCATTCTCTAGCCTAAGTGTTTGAGTCAACTGATTTGTTACCAACATGAAGGGTTGTTGTCGATTAGCTGATATAATGTTACGCAGCCCCCTCGACACACACCACCGAGGGTCAAGGCTTGTCAGGATACCCTCTGCACAGAGCTCAAAGGGGCGGTAACAATTTTTTTTTTTCCTTCACTTCATACAATGACTTGTGGGTCCGGTGGCACTCAGTAGCGATGAACTCACTTAATGGGGAAGGAAGGTGGGAAGGGAAACACAGTAGTCACGTGAACTTTGGTATATTGACAGAGAAACACATGGCAGTGAAGAGGGCAATGTCCACTCGCCGACTAAACACAACATACACCGATACACACACGAATCACACAGGGCTTATAGAGGCACTTATCCCTTTCCCGAGGGCTTATAGGGGCACTTGTCTGGTTCACTTGGGTTTATAGATGCACTTATAGAGGGCACAGTACTGAACAGTACAGCTGGACGCGATAGGGCTTGCTAAAACACACACGCCACACGCTGACCTGGTTTGTTTTCCTTTCGTCTCTGCCGGTCTCTGTCCCACACTGCCTCGGCTCCAAAACAAGTGAGACGCGCCATGCACCCTGCATGCCTCCCAGCACACACATACCCATACATTCAACGCATACCTTTCACACAACACAGAAGACTATCAAAGTAATACATTGGTAATGTCTACATACATGATCACTGCATTTCCTCATGCATAACAATAATCTTGTGAAATCGAGAGACACTAGCGAAATCTAAGACCTGTTGTAAAACGGCTTCCTTTTTGATAAGATGATAAAGATTAATGTGAGGATTAGCGGTTGTGATGGTTGAGCGTGGTTCGTCCCCGACACAAGCGTGAGTGGCCAACATTGTCATATATATATATATATATATATATATATATACGTTTTCTGTTACTATGGCTTTATATTTTTGTTAACTATTATAAAATGGCATCATGGTATTATTTCGGGACATATTAAGGATGATCGTCAGTACATGATACGGCACAACTGGAATCTCTGAGAGGCAACAAGCTAAATGGTTGACTCGATTCGTATATAAGAGCAAAATAAGCGAGGCAGTGAAAAAAAAAAAGACTATTTTCTCTCGTGCGTTATTCGTCTTCATCAAACCAAATAAAGGAGTAACTACCCTAATATTACGGAATTAGAATTATTAAAAAGGATCAAAAGCACTTTAACGTCTGGTTATATAAAAAGGGCATATAATATTATTACAAAAAAGAAATCAAACACAATACGTAGAACAATATAAATTACGGTTTGAATACCGCTGTTTTCAAAGGAGACGTTGAACTTACGATGTTTTGAATGGCATTGAAATGAAGCAATTTAAAGACCGTAGCTTACATACGAGAATCTCAGTTTACTAAATGAAATTTAAAAAGCAAAGTTTAATCTTTGAGATTTTGAGTGGATAATCGTACGTGTAAGCCATAATCTATTTGCCAGAACCCAAATAAATGGGTATAATTGCAGAGTTAACTGTTGTTTACGATGAGTTGCCCAAGAGAGAGAGGGGCTGTCCCTTCTTATGACGTGATATTGTATTCATCTTGCAATTGGCTGTAATTATTTCCAATCCACCTACACGGCATGTATCATATTCTATCATTTGCGAAAATTCTCAAACCATATGTGGCGTCCAGTGACTGTACATGATATCATGGTTCATTTGGAAGTTGGTACTCGGTGACAATAGCCATTCTGAGGGACGTTACCGTCTTGAGAAGATGTTTGTGTATGCTGAGGTATATTCTGCAGTGAAAGAAGAGTAAGATATTAGCGACACCACGCTATTGCTCGTGGATGTAAATTGCTTTTTTTTTTCTTTTGACGGCAGTAATAGAAGTAATAGTTTCAGTGTAGTTACGATAAGACAATGGAATTATGAAAATATGGGAAAGTTGAAATTATTTTGTAGAATAATCAAGCGATTCCGTGCAATTCTTATCTACCAACCCTACCATATGATGTCTACCATCAATAGTTTGGAAGAAGTGATTCCCGTAGTTGGACATTGTTTGCGTTCTCGTATATACGAACGAATCCCACGGCATATTTGAGGATGAGGCACCATTAGGAAGACGCTGGTATACTTTCAATATATATTTAGATAATCTGTAAAAGTTCAATCCCTTTGGGCTATTTTCTCCTCCAGGGGGTTTTCCTCTCCCTCCGTGAACACACTCTTATAACCAACACAGCTACCAAAACCTCCATCACCATCGAGAGGCCCCTTCAACCTGGCCACCACTCCCTCACTCCCTGCCCCCTGGCAACCAAACCTCCCTCACCACAACGCTCTTTCACCCTAAGCACCACTCCGTCCATGGCTACCAGACACTGTCATCAACACCACCGTGCCCTCCCTCTCTAGTCACCGCTTCCTCAGCTCCCTGGTTTTTACACCCTCTCTCACTTTACTTAGCGTGGTTAAAGGAGAGCCAGAAGTAGGACAGTTAGTAATGGATGAGAGGATTACAGTGTACACAGGTGTTTGGTATAATTTTTTTGATGCATATGGATGATTTTCAGAAGACTTGTATTTGTTATATGCCCCGTGCAGACTAGGAATGTGTATGTAGTTGAATCTTTTGTATTTTACTAAACACCTTATTACTTTGAGGCTTCGAGTGAATCGAGAGTGTTCCATATTTGTACTGCTGTCGAGATATCGGGTATTTGTCTCAAGTTTATATCATCGTTTTACTAGGCCAAATTTTCTTGGCTGTTTCTTTAGGTATTACCGACCTATATAATCTGTAATTGCTCGTTCTGTTCTACTGTGTTTTCATTGTAGGGGTATTTTTTTTTTTTGTTACACATAATAGAGCTTTATTTTGTATTTTCTAGTTTCAGGATGCGTGACATGGAAGTGAGGAATGTCTGCCACAATATCCTCCCTCCCTGGCCACCACACCCTAAGCGACAATATAAGATTTTTCTCGAGAATTTCACCCCCACAGCCAAAAAATTCTATTCTGCTAAGGAAGTTGATGAATAATTTTTGGCAGCTGTGACTGGGGGTTAGACGTCGTGCGTCAGACAACTTCGTCGCTCTGTTTACCTGCACATGGGAAGACTGAAACGCCATTTAGATATAAGTTGTGAGGGAGAGTCAGGTGAGGATTTTGTAAGTTCTCTTGATTTACCATTCATCATTTGCATTTGGTCAAAATGTACAGTAGGCTACTGCGTGACGTCTTAGTCTGGTATACGATAATGTAGACAATACACAGAAGTGAGTGGTACATAGGAAATCCACAGTGTTTTCATGTTATGAGTTTAGTTAAAAAATCTCTGCTGTCGGGGGAAGTTAGTTGTGGTTGTCATTATTTTTCATTTTTTACGAGTATATCAAGTTGCACGTTAATCCCACACTATCCTCGATAGCTTGCTTTTTTTTTTAATGTTGAAAGCTCCAGTCACGGACAAAAGTCCACATCAAGGCCGGGCCCTAATTGAAATATAGATAGAGTTAAGAAAGGGGGAGAAACAGACAGGGAAAGTATTTACAAAATTTTGAGAAAGTGAAAAACATGTCTCTTGCAATGAGCCTGGTCATAGTTATTGGGAAAGACATGAAAAGGTAGAGAGTTCCAGAGCTTCGACGTTTAGGGAAAGAAACAGTTAATAAAACGGCACACCCGTGAGTTGCCGATGGCCACACAATAATCATGTGACGCAGCAGCTTGCCGAGTATTCCGTGGTC